>JALDNG010000002.1:17272500-17362500 GCA_024349245.1 Neodontobutis hainanensis | reverse complement strand
ATGCTTCTCTGCCTCAAATATTTTTTTTATGTTTGGCTCCACAAACTCAACAAGGTCACAAGTTATGTTCAGAAAATGAGCCACAGAGACTTTTCTGCTCAACACAATGATGTCACACTTTATTAAGTCCACTTCTGTTTACTGTCAATGGAAGGAAAAGTGAAAAGAGTTACTTTGAATTATCAGGCGTCTATGCAAGCCAGTGCAGTTTGGTCAGCCGAGGCCACGGTTGTGTGTTTGTGAGTTCTTTGTGACCCTCATAAATCCCTTCACCAGTGCATTCAGTCATTACTCTGCACTGAACCGTCTCCCGGTGCAGGCCCATCACAAACAGCTCATGCTTTGTCGAGGGGTCTACGAACAGGGGGTACTTGATTTTTCCTGTATGTTATGCTTTAAATCCACTTCTTGTCACTTTGACAATGGGATTATTAAAGTCCATGTAAAATATTTCTGCTGTCGGGGTGTTCAGAAGTGTCCATGTGACTTTTGGCCAGCCTTGCTTTTCTTCTGCATGATGCTTTGTTTTGATGAAAATGCATCCTAAGCCGAGGTATGTTTGTGTTGTTTTTCTTCTTCGTTCACTTTCTCTCTGTTTCTTCTCTGGAGCTTGTCATTTCTGACCTGAATTCTCCTCTGGGTTACTGCTCTGTTTCTTTCTTTTGGTAAACCTTCTGGATTTTCTACATTCATAACATTTTGTAGGCAGCAATATGAGATGTGATTGAAAATGGAATATGTGCAATGTTGAATAAAGAAAAATATAATATATTCAATAAAAATTCAGAAAACAGAAGTGTCTCCTGGTTATTTGTCTTGTCTTTTGTCGCTGTCAGTGTCTCATGTAAATGTGATGCTTCTCACACTTTTCTGTTTGAAAATGTAGCTGCAGAATTGAATACAGCGATACTTCCTACAAATTTAGGTAGTCAGGAAAAAAGCTACATAAATATACATCAGAACCTACACCTGTGACCTACACTGTTCAACAAAGCCAAAGCCAATCAGTTATAACACAAGTTGTAACGTGTGTAATTGTACATTACATGGTGATAATATCATTTCTGAAAATGTTACATCCTGTTGTTATTCTCAAACAATACAAAAATACTAGTCATGTTCCTTTCTGATCCGATACCAAGCCAAACCGCGGCTGGTATCGGCGATACTTCACACAAAAGTGTGTTTGAATAAATCAAATATCAACCTACTGTGGCTGTTTTATTACAAGTAGGCACTCTGTGTATTTGAATGGCACCACTTTAAAAAATCCACTTTACAGAAAACATTTCTTGAATCTAGGCTTAAGGTGATTCCAGGGACACACATTAATCAAACGCTGAACTCATGGAGCTATTTATTGTAGCATGATTTCATTTCATATTTCACTGTATTTATTCATGTTAATTTAAACAAAGTGGGATTTAAAAATTTTAAGAATGTTTGCTGAAATAGCTCCGTACATGACTGCGTTTTTGTTCAGTCGTTGTTGTTAACTGAACAACTTTGAATCTTTGAAGTCATGTTTTTTTCTGACAGTGGCCCTAATATTGTCGGTGTTTGGGGGAACATGAGAGGCTCAGAGGTAAACAGGTGAGTGCTTCGTCAGCCTCCGACGGCTCACAGCCCGTTGTCCAGGAAAAGGGCCCGTCAGTCACAGGTGTAAGGCGACACCTGACAGGAACAATATCAGGCTCGTGCTCTGTCTGCTTTCATACAGTCCTGCCAACCACCGCTGTTCACCATCAGGCCTCTTCATGGAAACTCAACGCTGTGCTGCTGTCGCCCGAAACCCAATCAGCCGACCTGCTCACCTCTTTACAGACCATGCACAGAGAAGTCACAATTGTCTTTAATGATGTAGAGTTCTCCTGAAAACTCAAGAAAGTGTCATTAAATTCACAGAAGACTCATTATGATGTCATTCTTTTTACAATCAGGACAGTGCTCCTGTGACACACATAATATCAGGGCTTATGGGCACAAAGGAACAGTGATGGACATTCCTGGGACTTTAGTGAACAGACTCACACAGACACTTTCAGCTCCAAACAAAGCTTTGAATCAAACTGTGGTGCGTTCAAATTAAGAAGTCCTGGTTTAGACCGGTTTAGTCCAGGGTTAGTCCTGGTAAAATCTTTGTTACTGATACTGTGTAGCTCCTGCTTCGACGAGTGGAAGTTAGTCCACAGTCTTACGTTTCTGTAAAAGAACATTGTAATTTCACAGGTAATATCATTATTCCCGTATATTTAAAATAGTAGCGTCTTTTGTTTCGGACTTACGTCTTGGTGGAGCGGCCACAGTGCAGCTGAAGTTCCAGAAAACAGTGAGAGACAAACTGTCCTTGTTCAGCAACAAAAGGTCAACAGGTCGAGTGGCAGACCGATCCAGCGTGACTCAGGCCCGTGACCTCAGATCCACTGGTGCTGACCTTGGACATGGCCCCTGCTCTTTTTACTCTGCATTTATTACATTTGACAGTTCAAGACTGTGGACAGATGTGTTGTCAAGGAGCGGTACAAGGTTTCAGAGTGTTGCAGCATTCGTCCATGTCTCAGGTGATGGATAGACAGACTTCAACAAAATGAGAGACAGGAGACAACGTCTGCAGAATGTGGACTCACAACCAGCAGCTGTGTGTCTGTAAATATAAAGCACTGCACTACAAACCGTTATGGGTCACGTTTTCTAAAGTTAGTAGTGTTTTTGTCTTTGAAAAGTGCAGATGACAAAGAAGCAAACCTCCAGCTCATGGCTGCTTTAACGGTGTCCTTTTTAGAGCGTGTGAACAGCTATGGTGGCCCTGGAGGGACACGAGGGACATGAACACACAGCTGCTATAGTTCTGTTTCCACTTTAAACAAAAACATTGTATATTTGCTTTAGCAGTGCTCAGTCTCTGGGAAGAAAATGCCTCGATAGAGCTTTAAACATCTATTTTCCCAAGTTAGACAAATGTAAAGGGTTATTTTGAGGGAATTATACACAGCTGATGATTTCTGATTGTTCGTTTGTTCAGCTGGTACTAGAATATTTTATAAATATGCAAACACTGAGGCAGATCAGAAAAAACAAACAGAGGAACGACTGGTGCAGTTCCAACTCAAGTTGAGAAACAAAAGCATTTAGAAGAAGATTGAAGCGCTGTGCAGATTGATCACTCGAGAGATCAACAGCCGTTCTTAGCTACAGCTCAATAATGCAAATACACGAGGCTCCTGCAAAGCTAACCCTCAAATTTATAACAAATGTCGTGTGTGTTCTTGATTAAACCTGAGCAGAGACTCTCACTGTGATAGAACCAGTCAAAATGGAGATTATGTGATGCATTACTAATCTGGTGCTGAAGCAAAAAAAATGTGTGGCCAGATTAATTTCTTTTCCAGTATGGACGTGTATAACCTGAGCTGGGCCACTTCTGTGACATTTACAGATCGTAAGAGTTATATTGGCGCTCTCGGGTGTAACTGAAACTGTTTCCTGTTTTCTGCAGTGATGCTCTGTGTTTCAGCGCACTTTGTTTAAATGGACCGGTTTACAGCGTCAGTCAGTGATGTTTGGAAGAAAGGCTGTAGACTGAGGAGTTTTCCCGACTGTCGACATCAGTCCTGGTCTGACGCTGACTCAGAGGAACACACTCATCTTTAATATATGTCTCATCATATGTGTCAGTATTGTACATCACGTCTCCACTCAACAGAAAGAATAAAGAATACTGCAGAAGAGTCACGTAGCTTTGATTTAAACAGTGTAGGCCACCTTAAAACTGGGTATTGTTTCTATTAGTTACGTTTAGTTTATTCTTTATGTACAAATACATTAACCTCACAAGAAAAGAGATGCTTGGTACCAGATTTAGACACAAGCTACCTTCCACCTGCAGACAGGTGATAGTTCTACAAACAGTTAAGAGTGAACATTGATGAATACAGGTCGACACAGTGTTGGTTAGTCGGGAGCATGTTTGATGCTTTTTAGTGATGGTGCAGTTTTTCTGAGCTGCATCGTGACGTGTTCAGGTCGTCTGCTCTGACATTTCTTCAGTGGAGCTGGAGCAGTAGGATTGTGACCCTTATTTGTCTCCCTCCAGGGCCGTGGGTTAATGCTCATTATTCAGAAGATTATTTCACCGTCTTCCTTTCCAAATGAGCCGGCAGGACAGTATGCAGCCACTTTTACGTTGTTACCGCTCTCACACTGTCCACACTGCTCGCTCTCGTCCGTCCTCTAACAGGGCTGTACTGTGAACATCCACTGATAGGAACCAAAAGGTAGGAACTGAAGTGAAGGACATCATGTAAAGTACAGATAAAACAGAATAAAATTGACTTTAAATGCCAAAATAAAGATGATTAACAGTTCTGAAAGTGGCTTGTAGACTTGAATAGTTCAGTAGAATTAGATCAACACCAACTGAACATTCTGTATTTGCTGAGAATGTCACAGTGATGATAATGAAGTGTTTTTTTTTACCTTTAATGCCTGATTACAGAGAGACCTGAGGTACTGGAGTTTAGGTTAATACGAACGTCTGACGCACACTCTACAGTCAAGTAACTAACTAAAACAAATGTCCAAAAACTTGCATCATGAAAGAGAACTTTTGAATTCAGCAGGAAACTAATTGTATCGTAGAAGATGTTAAATTAAACAGAGCCAACAACAGTGACCTGAAAGACTGGTCTGTTTTAAAAGTATTAAAGGAAACACAAGTCCTCAGAGCAAAGAGAGCCAGAGATGAAAAAGAACAGCATAGCCCCAAATCAACCAACATCAAACTGTTTGCACTTTCCGGTGGATTTATCTCTCGGCCCAACAGCAGCTTTGAAGCTTAAGCAGCTTGTTGGGCTTTAAGTGAGAAGAACCTGCACTGGCACGTCGGGACGAGTCCGACGAGAGCAGCCGATGAGTCAATTCAAGTCGAACGTCTTTAAACACACGTCCAATAATGAACACAGCACTGGAAATGTCTTTGAAAAACATATTAATGAGACATGTTTTTAAATATTTAAACGGAAAGAGTCCTGGACTGCAGTGATAGTGACACTTTCATATGTTTTAGTTCCACTTTAACCTCACTAATCATTTTTAAAGCGCTTCATTTTTCATGTTCATACATTGACCAGTACGATGAGGAAATGAAAGTACAGCTGCTGTTATAACCACATTTTTACACTTTATAGTTCAATGTTCTTCCTGTTTTTGTTATTTCTTATAAATGAACCGGTAAACCTTAAAAATCAATGGTTTGTCTAATGTTTTCTCTGATGACGCTAACATAAAACTCTTTAGATTAATGAGCCACACAAATCCTAATTACGAGCTTAATTACAGTAATGTTTTAGCCTTTTCCTTTTTCTCCATCCATTCTTCTTCTTTGGCTGATCTGGGGCCAGGTCACGAGGGCAGCAGTCAAAGCAGCTCCTCCTCCAGGATCCCGGGGTGTTTCTAGAGACATAGTCCCTCCAGCGTGTCCTAGGTCGTCCCCGGGGCCTCCTCCCCAGGGAGATGTCCAGAACAGCTGCCCGAGCATCAGCTTCTCCTCTCGATGTGGAGGAGGTTCTACTCTGGGCCCTGTCCCAAAGAGAGCCCCCAGCTGCACCCTGTGGAGGAAACTCATTTGCACCCACAGCTCATGACCAAAGGCGACGGTAGGAACTTGTTCTGTACAAACTTTGAGTTGGATTTCCAGGAGACTCATGCTGGGGACTGTATTTGTACTTTTGTGCCGGTCTCAAGCCCAGATAAATGGAGGTTGCATCAGTAATCCAAGATGCCAGACTAAAGATTTGAACCACATTTGCTCTGGAGCCCGCTGAAGGGAGCAGCTGAAACAAATGGACACAGTAAATGAACTGGTCAGACATAAAATACCAACAAATGTAGAATAAACTATATAAAAATTAGAATGAGCTGACCGAAACGTTTCCAAAAGCCAACTGTCAAAATGTCAGATCCAGCCTCTGTTCCCCGACCTCAAACTAAAGTGTCCGACACATTCATCCATCTCTGACACTTCAAGGTGAGAATGGATGGAGGTCAAAGGTCACAGAGGCTAACTCAGGCGCCGGGTCGTGTCTGTGGATTTAGCAGGTTTATGTATCTGTCACTGCTGTCTGCAGGTTCGATGGAGCGAGCAGAGGCTCCTTCAAGGTTCTCACTGTGTTTGGAAAGTCTTTCCTGGAAACTCAGATCAGTCAAATCATTCACAATATATTTATTTATCAAGATCAGAAGTTTGTGGCTTAGATGTGGATCAATGTCTAGTTTCACTTTTATATTTCACTGAATTATATTCTTTAGTGTGCTATTTCAAAACGATACATTCAAAAAGAACATATTTATTCACAAGATACAAAACATACGCTTTAAATCCTCGTTTTCATACCTGCACTTCTAGTTCGGGTTTGTTTTGAACTAACTCTTGACTGTGGTTGTTTTATGCTTTGTAGGAGGTCACCTGAGCAGAGCAGGTGATAAGTTAGAGACTGCACCAGGTGAGACAACAGGGAGACAACTGTGTGAAGAACATTTCTGCACAGGCTCAGAGGAAGAAGCAGGTCTCAGGTCAGCTGTTTAGAGCGACAGAAGCCTGTTGAGATTTATGCACACAGACTTTAAACTGGCGCCTCAAGTCAGTTTGTTTATTGATCTGATAGAATATGTGATTGAATTGAGCCGGTGTTGTGTATAAAACCACAGCCGGGATGTCCCAACAGAAGCGTCCTGTGAAGCCGAGCGTTATAATGATTTAAATCATGTCTTAAACAGAGCATTTAAAGTTTCATCCGTTTGTATTAACTCTATATTAATGTCTCTATCGGCCCTGCTCCCGTCTGATTATTGTATTTTTCCGGTTCATCTGTAAAATGAGCCTCTGCAGTAAAAGCCGTCTACAGGACACCCTTTCAAATCTGAACTGAGACCTCTCTCAGAACTCTGACAATCAGTGAGATCTAAGTGTCTCTCTCTCTGAGACCGGCCCTGCTCTCAAACGGATCAAGAAGAAAGAGGATGGATCTACATTAGTCATGTGACCGGTCCCGCGCTGCAGGAGATCACAACATGTGTGTTCCCCAAAGTCCCACCGAGCTGCGAGCACAGTGAACGCAGCACGAACAGAGAGGGAGGGCTCAGCGTGAGACGCACTTGGACGAAGTATATGAAGAGAAATTTGAGTTTGTTGTCATGGCAACAGGCAGAGTAGTTGTGGTCTGGAGCTAAAAGACATCCCTGGCACAGAGGTTTGAGCGGGTCTCGTCCCCCTCCTCCATTTTAAACACGACAACAGCCATTGTGCAGGACATGTCTAATGATGCTCCAATGATAAGATGAGAAACGCGAAGTGGACGGATCAGCTCTGGACCGGACTCAAAGGGCAGGGGTCAGGCTTTAGACGGATCAGCTCTGGACCGGACTCAACGGGCAGGGGTCAGGCTTTAGGAGGATCAGCTCTGGACCGGACTCTAGGGGCAGGGGTCAGGCTTTAGGAGGATCAGCTCTGGACCGGACTCTAGGGGCAGGGGTCAGGCTTTAGGAGGATCAGCTCTGGACCGGACTCAAAGGGCAGGGGTCAGGCTTTAGGAGGATCAGCTCTGGACCGGACTCTAGGGGCAGGGGTCAGGCTTTAGGAGGATCAGCTCTGGACCGGACTCAAAGGGCAGGGGTCAGGCTTTAGGCACAGGGTTATACTGCAGTAAACATTACTTGCCTTTTAGTGTGTGTACTTTTTGTCATTTTTTTGTAAATCCTTAGCAGATCCTACTTTCTAGCTTTTAGTATTTATATTTTGTAACTTTATTCTGTGTTTTTGAAACGTTCTTTTTCTCCCAAAGACAAACTCCGGACTTCGGTCCCTTTCTTTGTGTCAGAGTTTACTTTGTTTGTTGTAGTTTTCTAAATAATGCCACTTGAGGAAGTGAAATCGCCTGCATCTGCGCAGAGCGACGTCGCCTGCATCTGCGCAGAGCGACGTCGCCTGCATCTGCGCAGAGCGACGTCGCCTGCATCTGCGCAGAGCGACGTTAAACAAGAAACAGAAAAACTGCAAAATAATAATAACGTGACTAAACAAGCCAAAATAACGTCATAAAATTTTGTTTTGTCTCGTCCTGATAAACAACAAAGAGATTTTAGCATTTTGGCATAGTTTTTATTTTTTAAACCACATTTAGTCTCACTTTAATTCGTCAATATTGCATTATACATTTAATTATAGTCATCGTCACATGACCAGCATTTACTTTTTGTCTTTGTGTTTTTCTGTTGGCTACAATATTTAGTCATAATTCGTGTTGAATTATGACTAAATATTGAATTATTGACCTTTACAATGACTGCCCCAAAATAAAAGGAAAAGCGTGAAATATATGCAGTCTTTAATTATTAATAAATGCTTTTGGGCCAAATTGCACACTTTTCTTTTGTCCATGAAGCACCTGCCTCTAAAACCTTTTATTCTATCCTGCGTTTACCAGAAATGTATTTAAAGCCACCCTGTGTAACTTTTAGCCAGCAGAGGGCGCACACCATCGCCATCTTTGTTACCATGAGGAAACGTTTAAGATGGCAAGTTTAAAAAAAAGAACATGTCTCTGAAAAAGTAATTTTAGTGTATTTTGTACAAATAGGACTCTGTCGGGTCCAGTGTAGCAGCCTGTTTTCTTTATTATATGTACTTTACATATACTGTAAACATTCAGGAATCTCTCGTGATATACCACCGGCCCAGCGTCAGGACAGTTCTGCAGGGTTAATCTGAATATTTTCAGTGTCCGATGTTAATAGCTTATGTTATGTGCAAACACGTCAGCATATTATACAGAGCTAATGTAAAAATGAACTAAACAACTGTGCTAGAAATATTACAGGTGGTGCTTTATCAGGCAGAAAGTGTGCACCCAATAAACCCAAAGTTGGTTTAATACGCTACGTTTTGCATCACGACAACTGATAAAATAACATTGTGTTTGTCAGTGTGAGGTCACACAGAGGCTTTACAGTTGTGAGGACAAAGGTCTCTCTGAATCACTGTGTGGAACATCACGGCTGCCAGACTCTAGGCGACTGTCAGAACTGTCAGTCTGTGCCGCGTGACCATGTCCATGAAACACAACATGACTTCTGCTCCTGGACATATTCTTACACTTCCTGTTGGGAACAACTAACTACCCTTTTTATAACTGACTGCACCGATCATCCTCAAGATCTGCCAAATGCTCTTCACTCTGTTTTATCAAAGTCTTCCATATACTTTCTGTTTTAATGTTTTGGGCTCGGAGCTGACCCTAACTAAAATGGTTTGGCTAGTTACTGTATCTTGCCAAACTACATTTTTTTATTGATTTTTATCACACACGAAACCAGGCAAGATGCGGAGTGTAGATTTTGTCCTTTTCTGACCCAAAGTGCAGATTGTAATTCCACACTTTCTTCTGTTTTTGAGCATGTGACCAGCTACAGAAGCCCTGCAGGGACATGCTGCTGTCTATTACTGAAATGGGTCAGAGGCTGAAATTTAAACACCATAGTTCTCGAATGTTCTAAACCTTTAGGAAGATTGTTTGTCCACTCTGGGCACCTGTAGAAGCAGGAAGTAATGGATCGTCCATGTGGTTCACCCGAGACAGACAAATGTTATTTTGTTCTAAAATTAATAAAAACTTTAAACCCATGACTTCACGGGCTTCACTTTGTTGTGTCAGGTAGGTTTGTGAAAATAGTTATAATAAATGATCAACTTTAACCAAATAAACTATCTTTAAACTAAATATAAGTGTTTCACTTTAAAGAAATGCTAAACAAATCAAACCTGGGGTAGTTGTGTCTACTGATGTTTCGTTAGCTCGTTACAAAAGAATAGTGACTCTAAAAAGACTCTGCCCACTTTGTCAGTCACATATATTTATAGAATTTAATAAAGCTACACCTTTTTGCTTCTGAAACGCTTCCATGTTTTTCCAGAAACACTTCACATTTGGGAGGCTGTGTTGCATAAAACATCAGCTGGAAACAGAAAATAACCTGTCCTCTGAGTGAAACAGGATTAAGCAGAGGTTCGGATGTGGATTATAAAAGGTATTAAGAATAAGCCTGGGTTCAGGGAGTTCAGTGGAGAAACAGGAGAGTCTTTTATCATCGAGAGTGAGTTTAACACAGCAGGAAGCCTTGTTTGTGTACACAGATTCTGGGATATCTGGGACAAAACCACTTTGCAATCTGACAAGTTGTACACTTCAGTTTGAGCCGAGAGAAGCTGAGAGATCCTGACGTGTTCTGTCAAAGTGCGCACAAAGAATCAGCTCAGCCTCATTCACAAGCTCCGAGCGTGATTCAAGAAATCACAGCAAACGCCTGCCATTCCCTTTGACGGTAATCCCACAGCCAGGAAACCCACAGCCCTTTTTTTAACCCCCTCCGAGAAAACACATCTAAAATTAGCTCGACCTTTTTTTTGAATCTTGTTTTTCGTGACTCAAAAATAGAAATCTAATTGCTCCAAGGGAAACAAAAGCGTCCCTCCTCGTTCAGAGCCTGCACAGCCTGGGAGCTCGGGTCTAGCATAAACCCAGCATTGATAAATTTAGCAGCGCTTACGTAACTCACCATCAGTTTGAATCTTACTGATGAGGCAGAATAAGACATTTATGTTATTCAGTCTTCTTTCTCTTAATGCTGTTCCTTGAGGCGCAGTGACATGGAAGCCGAGAAGGGAAATGTTTTTTTTTTATTGTAAAACGAGAAGAGCATGTTGGTTGCTTCAAAGAAATGGTCACTGATGTATCTTTGTTTTTTACAAATAGCTCCGACGGTAAGAAGTAGAACTAACCCTGTCAGGGATGTGTTCTTTTCTCTTCACTGACTCTGGAGGCAGCCAACGCTCCGGCGCACTGAGGCATGATGGGTAGATAGTCGTCAACGTGTGCGGGAGCCGAGGAGAAGAAAGTCTTCTTCTCTGTGAATGGGTCTGGGGTCACAACACTGACTCACACTGAGTCCACGGAGCTCCCTGGACTGGAGCTGTGCTAATGTGTGTCCTCATCAACCTTTGTCTGTGTCTGCTGCATGTCCAGGTGAAGTGTCAGTGTCTGCAGCATGTCCAGGTGAAGTGTCAGTGTCTGCTGCATGTCCAGGTGAAGTGTCTGTGTCTGCTGCATGTCCAGGTGAAGTGTCTGTGTCTGCAGCATGTCCAGGTGAAGTGTCTGTGTCTGCAGCATGTCCAGGTGAAGTGTCAGTGTCTGCTGCATGTCCAGGTGAAGTGTCTGTGTCTGCTGCATGTCCAGGTGAAGTGTCTGTGTCTGCAGCATGTCCAGGTGAAGTGTCTGTGTCTGCAGCATGTCCAGGTGAAGTGTCAGTGTCTGCAGCATGTCCAGGTGAAGTGTCTGTGTCTGCAGCATGTCCAGGTGAAGTGTCAGTGTCTGCAGCATGTCCAGGTGAAGTGTCTGTGTCTGCAGCATGTCCAGGTGAAGTGTCTGTGTCTGCTGCATGTCCAGGTGAAGTGTCAGTGTCTGCAGCATGTCCAGGTGAAGTGTCTGTGTCTGCAGCATGTCCAGGTGAAGTGTCAGTGTCTGCAGCATGTCCAGGTGAAGTGTCAGTGTCTGCAGCATGTCCAGGTGAAGTGTCAGTGTCTGCAGCATGTCCAGGTGAAGTGTCTGTGTCTGCAGCATGTCCAGGTGAAGTGTCAGTGTCTGCAGCATGTCCAGGTGAAGTGTCTGTGTCTGCAGCATGTCCAGGTGAAGTGTCAGTGTCTGCAGCATGTCCAGGTGAAGTGTCAGTGTCTGCAGCATGTCCAGGTGAAGTGTCAGTGTCTGCAGCATGTCCAGGTGAAGTGTCAGTGTCTGCTGCACAAACACATTCAGGGGCAGAATTTCTAAATGCACTAATACAATATGTTATCATGGTTTTGTAATGCTTTAAAAGAAGGTCCTGTAAAAGGCAACTTCTCAAAGCGCTGTACAAAGACAAGCAATACACAGCTCAAACAATAAAATAACATCAACAATCAAATGCTAATTTAAAAAAATAAGTCTTAAGTCTACCTTTAAAAATGTCATAGCCCTGTGCTTCCCTAAGATCAGGAGGCAGAGAATTCCAAAGGACAGGAGCAGATGAGGAAAAATACTCAATCAATAAAGAATAATACTCAATCAAGATAGTTTAGTTTATTTGGTCAAAGGGAAAAAAATTACAAACTGAAAACAAAGATAGATAATGCTTTATTAATCACC
The DNA here is from genome assembly GCA_024349245.1 of Neodontobutis hainanensis. Classification (NCBI taxonomy): domain Eukaryota; kingdom Metazoa; phylum Chordata; class Actinopteri; order Gobiiformes; family Odontobutidae; genus Neodontobutis; species Neodontobutis hainanensis. The sequence goes on along the minus strand of JALDNG010000002.1, from coordinate 17,350,270 downwards.
ATTAGAGAATATTCAAGCATCCAGCAGCCCTCGTCTTATTGATAAAAACACAAGAAATACTCGTGCTTAATTTGAGGGGAACATGGGGGAATATATTCCTCCACCTGCTAAATTGTTTTCAGGAGTTAATGTGGCCTGTTTTTAAACATGTTTAACTCTGATAACTCTAGCCTGTAGAAACTCTCTCTGTGTTGCCCCACCTCCAGCATGTTTCCCGTTCATTTGGAAAGAGCAATACCACAAAAGACAAGCTGCAGTAGTTCACCTCTTTTCATCCTGGGAATGTCCTTGATCACATGAGAGTGTTAGATTTTGTTGCAGAACACAGGCGTGGTGATAAATAGGCCCACAACCACGCGACTGTCGCTCCAGCTCATCACCAAGAGGCCATTACCTGAGCGTAGACTGCGCTGCCTGAGCTCCCAGCCTCAGCCCAGAACAGACTGAAGGGCCAATTCTCCTCGGGCTAAATGACCATCCAGCCGTGCCAAATGTGGATCAGCAGCGAGACGAGCTCCGCGCAGGCAAGAGGAATTGTGGGTAATACAGTGCCAGTGATCGGCCTGAAGATGCTCGTAGGACGACTGTGTCCGACGTGTCTCTGTCCGACTTCAGAACAGAAGATCATAGAAAATGAGATATTCTGTCACAAAGACGATAAACATAGACAACGTACCAGTTTTTATCTCTACAACACTTTTATGTATCTAAACCTGAGACAAGACCAGGCTTCTTGAGTTCAGAGACTCTTTTGGAGACCGAGGAATCCTGGGATTAGAGTAAACGTAAACTTGGAACTGTGACCAAAGAAATCATTATTAAAAAAATTTAAAATAGAGTTGTAATTGTAACTCTATGAAAAAGATATTTTTAAAAACGTTTTTTACATTTATAAAAATATTTATTTTGTTTACGGTTATATGGTGACAGTTACAATTTTATTTTTTATAATTATGTATTCTCTGTTTACAGTTCCAGGTTCTTTTTGTTTTTGTTGAAGCTGACCTTAGATTGACGCCATATGTTGAAGTCATGTTTACCGAATGTTTGTTAAATAAAACTGCAAAGAGTTATTAATAACACTGCCATTATTTGGACTAAAATAAAGCATGTTCTTCCTCGCTGAGATCCAGTCCCACTGATGAGATCAGGTGAGACTACTCTGCATCCTGAGCCAGACGTTATGTCATTAGCACAAATGACTTTATTAAAAGACTCATGGAGCCAACACGCCCCTGAGTCCTGGTCCTGCCTCTCTGAGAAACAGTGAAGGAGCCGGGCAGATGGGAGGGACGTCCCAGCGGTCACTTCACTAATGAAGGTCTGCTGATAGGACGGGTATCGGTCCTCCCCAGGCCTCGCCACATGTTGAGTACAGAAGACTCAGGACCTCTGGCCTCTGCAGATGCACTTTCGAAATGAAAAGGTTTAATTCCCCGAACAGCAGATTGTAAAAGAAGAATCTTCTGTAATAAAACAAAACGTCATCTAGACTTCATTATCAAGGATTTTATGATGAGTATTTTCAGTCCTATACAGGGTCTTTGTCCAATCACAGCTCGTTTCAGAAAAAGGGAGCCCTCCTATTGGTCGACACAGATGTCAATAAGGAAGTAAGTTCAGAGAAAACAGAGAAAGGGTATGTTTAGCTCAGGGTGAGTCGTTTTACAGAAAAACAGCACAAAAACAAAACACAAACAGAAAAGGCCAGCGCAACGTGAAACAGGGATAATTCAGTCTCGTAAAGTCGAACGAGGAGGAGATACTTGTCGTCCTGGGGCCGACTTAAAAGCACTCTAGGCTGACTGAAGCGTAATACTGTTAAGAGTAAAGAATAATGTAAATGTACATCTGTTCATCAGGCTGTTGTTACTTGAACCATTAAACTTTGGGCATGTACCATTAATAGTGCAACCACTTTATCCCAATAATCTATTTTTCATTAGAGTTAGTTCTGTGGAACACCTTTGGCAGAGAGTTGTTTCTAAAGGATCCAGAGTGTTGTGAATGGATAATGCAGAGGGTGAAGAACAGAGCGGAAGAACGACTGACGCTGAACTGGATGAAGAGGTTTGAGGCGAAAAAAGGCGAGGAAGTCTAATCCTGCAAAAGAAAGCATCCAAATTATTAACCAGGTCCAAACAGCTGCTGGCTGTTCGCTTTCATTCGAGTCTGGAGCAGAAACAACCACTGGATCATTCACTTTGTAAAGCAAACAGTTCCGTGTGAATATTTTTCTTTTGGATGAATCGGTGGATCAGCTTGTATTTGTCAGAATGGATTTCTAGGAAGGATTTCTCAAACGAGAAGTATGTAATTCATTTTATTCTTTTGAAAATAAAACATATTTTGTGATAGTAAAAAAATAAAATTCTAGGCTTTAATATCAGATAATTTTCAATCCTTAACGGCAGCTTTGTCCAATCACAGCTCACTTCTAAAAAAGGAGCGTTCCCATTGGTTGACACTGATGTCAATAAGGAAGTAAGTGCTGATTAAATAGAGAAAGTGTATGTTCAGCTCTGGATATGTGTTCTTACAGAGAAACAGCACAAAACTGAAAAAAATACACCAAAGTAAAAGAAGGCAACATGAAACGAGGAATATTTATTGACTTAAATATTAATGTTTAACAAGGCGAAGATATTGTCGTTCTGAGGCTGACGTCAGAGCTCTGAACTTCAGTTTGGTGTAATGTATGTTAGATGTATGTATGTTGTAAGTATTTTGGAGGAAATAAATAGTCTTTTCAGAATAAAAGAGAAGCAGGAGCTGCTGTTGGAGGACAGAGGCTCAGAGGCAGGGACAAGGAAAGAACATCAGGAAGTGAGCTTTAAGTTGAAGATTTAGATTAAGTCACAAACAAATGTTGGCAGATTTGACAGTTCTACACATTTAGCTAATATTAAAATACAGTATTTCATTTTAGGCTGATATGATTGACACATTTAATATGCTTTTTCAACACAAACAAAAACTTTTATTAACAACATAGCACATTTGTTATGTCAGCCTCTAAAAAAAATAACTAATGTAAAAACACATTCACCGTTTACTAAATATATATTTGCACTCGGCCGATACTCCCTGCTGATGCCATTTACAAGAGTTTTTCCAGATGAACTCTTCTGTCGCTGGGGTTCTGTTCTCGTCCTGTTGCAGCTGTAGATAATTGTCCTACAGGTCAATAACGTTTCATCTTTTCTGGATCAGTGCAGGAGGCAGGAGCCCTGAGTCGTATAAAAGACATTGTACAGGTTTTACAGGAATAACATTTAACATGCACGCTGACAGAGTGGTTAGCACTGCCTCACAGCCAGAAGGTTAAAGCACTGATCCGAGGGCCACTTCTGGAGTCTGTAAAGGTAGATGTAAATAATATTAATGCTTACACATTTATGGTGTTTTTTTTTCTTTTTTTCTTAAAAAGCCTTAGATGCAGGTGTGCTAGAACACTCAAACAAATCGTCTGGTTTGGTCCAATGTATTTTTGATGATTTTTGTCCATATTAAATAAATAAATAAATAGTCAAACCCTTGGGTAATTTATTGGGGCTTTCCACTCGTGATGTGCCCTCTACAGTAAAATACAACAACATTCAACATGCATTCATCGTTAATAAGAATCCGATCAAATCAAGTAGGAACAGAAACGTTAGATACAGTTCTTGATATTACAGTGCTACATGTGATATTCACAGATATTCTTTGTTAAAAACTTAAATGACTTTGAACTGTTTTTGAACCTGTTCGGTCGACAGCGGGGGTTGCCCTCCTGCCAGAGGACGACAGTTCCTGTTCCAAGTGTAGTGTGTGAGTAGGATCATGAAGGATCCTCTTCAGTTTCACAGTGGTCTGTTCAAATGTAGTGTGTGGAGCCTGAACCCTTAACTGACAACATGAATCTTTAAACGTGCAGAAAGTATATTTTCTGTTATTATTTGTGTATTTGTATGATGTGGCCTGTTTGATGGGCTTATTGTGGACATCGTCGTCGTGCTGTGAGTGCTTTTTTTGCTCCTCCTGCCGTCCAAAGACATGCATGTACTGTATAGGTCAAAGTAAAAGTCCTGTAGTGAATAAGTGAGAGTCAGGGTGACTTGTAGTCCACTTTTTAAAGTTTGATCTAGGCATTATAAGTTTCTAACTATCCCAATATTCTCAAAATTAAAACCACTTGGGAGCTTTTCTGAAGAGTTAACACGTGGTGTCGGAGGAAAGTGTGTCGATAAGCGCTGAAATGATGGATTGGACTCAACGCTGCATCGTGTCAAGCTCTTCCCGTTTTCAGTTTGTAATGTTTGTGGTCCTTCAAACAGTCCCAGAGTTCAGAAGCAGACTAATGTTTCTTTCCAAACAAAAGATAAATGGGTTAGCGATTTGGTCTCATTTCAAAAATGATGTGCTTGCTAGTTTGTTTTATGACCCTTTGAGATGTAACGAATGCAGTATTCATGATTCATGGAGTCTTGCACTGCTTTCTTTGGAGTCTTTAACGTTAGAGTAGGGGCCAAACCCCCGGTCCATGGACGGGTGCAGCTCCATGGATTTACCTCCGGGATGTAGAGAAGATTTTCATTTCAGAGATGCTCTGAAACCTATTTTTTGACTCAGTTATAGCTCCTTCATGAGCCACACACTGAACCGAGCTAACGATTACAGTTATCTCTGGAGCGTTTCTGTGATCAAAGAGAAAGGCCCGATGATGACAGGCAGAAGACAAGAAGCCAACAAAAATTATGAGTTCATTGCAGCAGCAGTCGAAACACAGACGATTATAATTTTCTGAAGGAAACCAACATAAACATAAAAAACAAGAAATAACGTTAAATCTCACAACATTCTGGATTAAAGTTAAGACGGAATATCACGAGCGCACTATAAACTGAAAACCATGCTTCCATGTCCAACATATTATCTTTGTAAAGCAGGGTTTTCTGTTGTAACAGCAACTAAAACCATATTATGGAGTGTCCTGAACAAAAAGAACACATGTCGAGTGTCTCTGTCTCCATCACTCTGAGAGTGGACCGTCTCATTGCAGAAAACATTTATTCAGGAAAGACCAGCAGGAAAGTTTTGCAGGGGAGTCCTGTACAGTTTATTCACAGCACAATGCCACAGATGTTGCAGGTTTTGAGGGAGCATGAAGTTGGCTGACTGCAGGAATGTTCACCGGAGCTGTTGCCCATTAATTGAACATTCATTTCTCTCCCATAAGCCGTCTCTAAAGGAGTTTCACAGAATTTGGCAGTACATCCAACTGGCCTCACAAGACCACGTGTATCCACACCAGCCCAGGACCTCCAGCATCTTCACCAAGATCCTCTGAGACCATCCACCCGGACAGCTGCTGCCACAATCGGTTTGCATAGACCGTCAGAAACCGTCTCAGGGAAGCTCATCTGCTCGTCGTTCTCATCGGGGTCTCGACCTGACTGCAGTTCATCGTGGATGGATTATTTCAGCCAAAGAGAAGTGCTCCCTATTTTACTTTTTTTGTTTTGTTTTTTAAGCTGTAAGAGCACTGTGGTGGTGAATATATTAAAGTGCAGAGGAAATCTGTGGAAAGTATATTGGCCGCCTCTCAGGCCAGGTAAGTCATCACTGGTTTTGTCCAGATCTACTAAAAATAATTCCCAATTAATTACTTTCTTTAAATATCTCCAAACATCCTGATTGCTCCCCTTTCAAAGAGTCCCTAAGTGTTCTGTTTTGTGCAGCCCATTCCTCAGCTGACGGTTTATTTGATCTAATGAAGGTGATTTAGCCAAGGCCAGTGAGATTAAAGAGCAATGGACCAACGCCAACCAAACTGAGCTGGCATGTCTCGAAAGACCTGTGCTTCCCACTGCCGTCTGTTTGCTGCTCCTGATCATCAGAGGAGGCCGACTGGCAGCGAGGAGCACAGTACACTGCTCGGTTTCCACACACAAGCCTTAAAGCCGTCATTGATCCATGTATGGAGTGTCTAATGAGCTCTGGACTCATTACAGCACCATTCAAAGATTCCGTTTTTTGCTTTGTTCTTTTAATACCTGCATGGCAGCTTGTGAAAGTGAAAAGTTTCAACTGGAAACTGATTACAAACTGCAGTTATATAACAGGCTGTAAAGGACAAACCCAATAAACCACACAGATGCATACTATATCTATCCATTAGAGGACGTGGCACACCCTGGACAGAAGGCCAGGACTAAGACTAATCCCACATTAGACTGGGAGGACCTGGACCCAGGAAGAACCCACAGTAACAGGACATTCACAGTCCTGCACTCAGAACTCACAAAGTGTTACCCAGTGTTCTTTAGGTTTCTCTTGACAGTTTTCAAAATGTGGACTCTATCAGACTTTCCCTGACGCTGTGTTCACTGTCGTCATGACAACGGGGAAGGGGGCGTGTCTCCTGTAGGCTTTTACTGCAGAGGCTCATTTTACAGTTGAACTGGAGAAATACAATAATCAGCCATACAAAACAGAAAACAATGTCATTTATGTGTTTTCTGTGTTATTAAACCCGACTGATCTATTTTCCCCGTTTACCTCTGTTCTCTCTTGGTTCAGTTTGGTCCAGACCGAGACCAAAGAGCAGCTGTTTGGTCTGAACCACGTCCTGGAGCTTTAACTTGAACATTTGGTTCAGACCAAACCGGAAAGTCCTAAAATCCAGGTCAAACAGAGCAACTGTGAAAGCGAGTGTTGGAGAATGAACCCCTGACTTTCTTGCTGTGAGGAAGGAGCATTAACCACTCTGCCAGCACATAGTTAGTTATGAGGAAATAAATAAAAAGGTCTTGTGCAGCCAGTAGTATACTTTTGGAAAAAAACCTTCTAATCTAATGTCTTTGCATTCAAGCGTTCGAGGGATTTGACCTTTTATGTAATAAAATATTTAACACTTATTTTCTGAATGTTATACATGTGCAGGATTTGCAGAACTGTAAAAGGGAAATATTTATTCTGGACACGGTTGAAGCAGATGGAGGCAGACGCTATAAATGCCATGAGCCAGAGGCTTTCAACAGCCACAGGCAGTAGGCTGAGTTCAGAGCCGAGACGAGGCCAAAACCAAACAATCAGTCCAAGGGCACGAGCGGGAAACAAGGGCCAAGGTCAACCGTAAAGGTAACAGGAACAGGTTCAGCTCAGAACACAAGGCCTGGAAAGTCTGAGGAACAATCAGGGTCTGACTGAGTGACGAGGTCTGGACTGGATTGTGACAGAAACACACAAATGTGCATTTTTGCAAGAGCGGCCATTTTGTAAAGAAAGGAAATGGAAAATGGTTAGGCAGCAGCCCTAAATCCATTTGAAGAGACGACAGACTGCTCAGAGTCACAGCAGAGTCCAAAACATAATGTCACCAAAAGAGGACAAAAGTGAACTAACAAGACAGGGTTTTAACTTAAAAGCTTCTTATAAACTAAAAGAAAGCTTTACAATCACAAACATCGAAGTGGAAGGTGCTCAGGCCCTGACCATGTGACCAGTGTGCACCAGCGGGGACAATATCTTTCTTCAGTAATAGTAGGTCACATTCAGAAGAGAAGTGTAGAGAACATGGCGAGGGCAGTGATTCCCACAAGAGCACAGCACGCACCTGAACAAAAAGTCTTCTGTGAAAAGTGCTACATCAGGCACATTCAGAGGAATCGCACAGTCACATTATAAAGCAGCACAAAGGAGGAACAGAAATACTGTGGATTCCTTGTCTTTATACTACATGACTCAGCTTTAGAAGAAAGGCTACCGGTGGGACTTTCAGGAGCCAGAAGTCAAAATATTTGATAAAGTGGCATTGGCAATCGTCAGAAAAGTCCCAAAAGCATTCATGATGGACCACACCTGTCATGGAACTGTCCCACTGAGAATGATCTGTGCAGAAACATTTGTCAGTAGATTTGTAATGTTCTTCATTTGTGAACCAGGCTCCAGTAGAACACAGGCCCAGTGTTTTTAAAAGATTAGCACGTCTTCTAATCAGCAGTCCGGCCACATGGTGTTCCTCGAGACACTGGACGCTCTGTGGAAAACAGGGATCATGTCTAAATCTGCATTGTCTCCTTTGTTTACTTTGTGTGTTCTCACTCAGACAAAAAATGAATTAGTCGCAGATGACAAAAGCCAAAGTAGTAAATGGGGAAATACATGGGCACTAATGAGCTTTGTGTGTTTGAAAAGAGCTGTACAATGTTCCACACACAAAGCCTTCAGGGCGACTGCAGCAGGAGTGTCTGGCTGTTTCTGCTCCACAGATGTTCAACAGTGTCTTCTCAGTAAAATCAGATTTACTCTTGAATTTACTCTAGTAATGCTCGGCATGCAATAACATTATTCAAACTATTAATAATTGTTCAAACAATAGCTGTCCCAGACACTGCCTGTGACATCGTCAGCAGAAGTGTTTCCAAGAATGAAAGAGTTTTTAGATTTAGCAAAGAATATTTAAGACTATGTCTAAGCAAATTAGGCAAAAGGAAAAAAAAGTCTGAAATGATTATTTACTGTTAAAAGTCTACGCTCTGAACATACTCCACTCAGAAGTGCAGGAGACGTCCTGAAGCCACCGTTCAGAGCCTGTCCCGGTCCTTACCGTCAGACTAATGCAGAGACGGATGGCGGTTATGATTGTGGTCGATAAAAGTGGCCCACATCTGTCAGCTGCCGATGGTTGTTTGGCGGCGTGGAAGTGCAGCGGCCAGTGATGAATGAAGCTGCCTGCTCCTCTCACTCTGAGCGTTCAGTGACGGGACGCTCCACGGGACTGTCAGGAAACAACAAGCCCACATTCTGCTCCGACGCTCAGGTCAGAAATGAGCAGAGTCATGATGAAATGGAAGGTCTACATTTCTTTTATTGACAGTGGAGACAGACAAGGAGCTAGACATGAACTTATGTTTGACTAGAAACAGAAGTGGGCCCAGACGCTTTTAGTTGTTCATTCATAAAACAGGTCAGGACAAAGTGTCAGGCTGTCAGGACGAGGGGGCGATCGCTGAGACAAACTGAATCACCTTCAGACCTACTTCCACTGGGTTTGTTCACAGACAGCCTCATGTCCCTGCAGGGCTACTGTAGGGCAAACATTTTACTGATGGAAGTCTGAAGTTTTAGTCTAACGAGCCATTGGTAGTAATGTTCAGCTGGATTAGTCCAAAACATTATAGTCACCCACTGGAGTTAGTCCCAAAAAGCCACGTTTAACCAGATGAGCTGCCTTTATTAGCATTTCATTAAATTTACTTGATTTTATAAATCCCAACATTATAATGTAAATGAACAGTGGACAAAAATACTCATTACAAATTAATACAGGACTATGAATTAAAATTTCTATAGAAAGAGAAAGGCCCAGTCGGTTGAGAGTTATGCCTTTGAGGTGATGGATTTTGTTTTGCCGTGATGTAGGATGCAATAATGAATAAATAAATCTGAACAGAAATACCACAAATCATTAGTCAGGCTGTAACACTATAATTTCCCGTTGTATTTTATGTTTACAGGAGCGAAGGTTTATAGTTGCAAATGTGTTTGTCTAGTGCTACATCATATTTCAGTTTTGATAAAGAATGAGGAATATGTTTTCTGCTGGCTGATGTGTTATAGCACATTAAAGAGGTAGGCTGCAGAGCTCTGAAGAATAACCACAAGTCTGGATCTAAAAGATTCATGCAGTGAAAATTTGTCTCCCCTGAATGTAGGTCCGAGGATATTTCTGAAGGAAGTGGAACTTCCTCCACTTCCTCCTCTCCACTTCCACCTCCTCTCTTGTCTCCTCTCTTGTCTCCTCTCCTGTCTCCTCTCTTGTCTCCTGTCTCCTCTCCTGTCTCCTCTCTTGTCTCCTGTCTCCTCTCTTATCTCCTCTCATGTTTCCTCTCCTGTCTCCTCTCTTGTCTCCTGTCTCCTCTCCTGTCTCCTCTCTTGTCTCCTGTCTCCTCTCCTGTCTCCTCTCTTGTCTCCTGTCTCCTCTCCTGTCTCCTCTCTTGTCTCCTGTCTCCTCTCCTGTCTCCTCTCTTGTCTTCTGTCTCCTCTCCTGTCTCCTCTCTTGTCTCCTGTCTCCTCTCTTGTCTCCTCTCTTGTTTCCTCTCTTGTCTCCTCTCTTGTCTTCTGTCTCCTCTCCTGTCTCCTCTCTTGTCTCCTGTCTCCTCTCCTGTCTCCTCTCTTGTCTCCTGTCTCCTCTCTTGTCTCCTGTCTCCTCTCCTGTCTCCTCTCTTGTCTCCTGTCTCATCTCTTGTCTCCTGTCTCCTCTCTCCTGTCTCCTCTCTGTCTCCTCTCCTGTTTCCTCTCTTGTCTCCTCTCCTGTCTCCTCTCTTTTCTCATCTCTTGTCTCCTGTCTCCTCTCCTGTCTCCTGTCTCCTCTCTTGTCTCCTGTCTCCTCTCCTGTCTCCTCTCTTGTCTCCTCTCTTGTCTCCTGTCTCCTCTCCTGTCTCCTCTCTTGTCTCGTGTCTCATCTCTTGTCTCCTGTCTCCTCTCTTGTCTCCTCTCCTGTCTCCTCTCCTGTCTCCTGTCTCCTCTCTTGTCTCCTGTCTCATCTCTTGTCTCCTGTCTCCTCTCCTGTCTCCTCTCTTGTCTCCTGTCTCCTCTCTTGTCTCCTCTCTTGTTTCCTCTCCTGTCTCCTCTCCCGTCTCCTCTCTTGTCTCCTGTCTCCTCTCTTGTCTCCTGTCTCCTCTCTTGTCTCCTGTCTCCTCTCCTGTCTCCTCTCTTGTCTCCTGTCTTCTCTCTTGTCTCCTCTCTTGTCTCCTGTCTCCTCTCCTGTCTCCTCTCTTGTCTCCTGTCTCATCTCTTGTCTCCTGTCTCCTCTCTTGTCTCCTGTCTCATTTCTTGTCTCCTGTCTCCTCTCCTGTCTCCTCTCTTGTCTCCTGTCTCATCTCTTGTCTCCTGTCTCCTCTCTTGTCTCCTCTCCTGTCTCCTCTCTTGTCTCCTGTCTCATCTCTTGTCTCCTGTCTCCTCTCTTGTCTCCTCTCCTGTCTCCTCTCTTGTCTCCTGTCTCATCTCTTGTCTCCTGTCTCCTCTCCTGTCTCCTCTCCTGTCTCATCTCCTGTCTCCTGTCTCATCTCTTGTCTCCTGTCTCCTCTCCTGTCTCCTCTCTTGTCTCCTGTCTCCTCTCTTGTCTCCTCTCTTGTTTCCTCTCCTGTCTCCTCTCCCGTCTCCTCTCTTGTCTCCTCTCTTGTCTCCTGTCTCCTCTCCTGTCTCCTCTCTTGTCTCCTGTCTCATCTCTTGTCTCCTGTCTCCTCTCTTGTCTCCTCTCCTGTCTCCTCTCTTGTCTCCTGTCTCATCTCTTGTCTCCTGTCTCCTCTCTTGTCTCCTGTCTCATTTCTTGTCTCCTGTCTCCTCTCCTGTCTCCTCTCTTGTCTCCTGTCTCATCTCTTGTCTCCTGTCTCCTCTCCTGTCTCATCTCCTGTCTCCTGTCTCATCTCTTGTCTCCTGTCTCCTCTCCTGTCTCCTCTCCTGTCTCATCTCTTGTCTCCTGTCTCATCTCTTGTCTCCTGTCTCCTCTCCTGTCTCCTCTCCTGTCTCCTGTCTCCTCTCTTGTCTCCTGTCTCCTCTCTTGTTTCCTCTCCTGTCTCCTCTCCCGTCTCCTCTCTTGTCTCCTCTCTTGTCTCCTGTCTCCTCTCCTGTCTCCTCTCTTGTCTCCTGTCTCATCTCTTGTCTCCTGTCTCCTCTCCTGTCTCCTCTCCTATCTCCTCTCTTGTCTCCTGTCTCATTTCTTGTCTCCTGTCTCCTCTCCTGTCTCCTCTCTTGTCTCCTGTCTCATCTCTTGTCTCCTGTCTCCTCTCCTGTCTCATCTCCTGTCTCCTGTCTCATCTCTTGTCTCCTGTCTCCTCTCCTGTCTCCTCTCCTGTCTCATCTCTTGTCTCCTGTCTCATCTCTTGTCTCCTGTCTCCTCTCCTGTCTCCTGTCTCCTCTCTTGTCTCCTGTCTCCTCTCTTGTCTCCTCTCCTGTCTCCTCTCCTGTCTCCTCTCTTGTCTCCTGTCTCATCTCTTGTCTCCTGTCTCCTCTCTTGTCTCCTGTCTCATCTCTTGTCTCCTGTCTCCTCTCCTGTCTCCTCTCCTGTCTCTGTCTCCTGTCTCCTCTCCTGTCTCCTCTCTTGTCTCCTGTCTCCTCTCTTGTCTCCTCTCTTGTTTCCTCTCCTGTCTCCTCTCCCGTCTCCTCTCTTGTCTCCTCTCTTGTCTCCTGTCTTCTCTCCTGTCTCCTCTCTTGTCTCCTGTCTCATCTCTTGTCTCCTGTCTCCTCTCTTGTCTCCTCTCCTGTCTCCTCTCTTGTCTCCTGTCTCATCTCTTGTCTCCTGTCTCCTCTCTTGTCTCCTCTCCTGTCTCCTCTCTTGTCTCCTGTCTCATCTCTTGTCTCCTGTCTCCTCTCCTGTCTCCTCTCCTGTCTCCTCTCTTGTCTCCTGTCTCATTTCTTGTCTCCTGTCTCCTCTCCTGTCTCCTCTCTTGTCTCCTGTCTCATCTCTTGTCTCCTGTCTCCTCTCCTGTCTCATCTCCTGTCTCCTGTCTCATCTCTTGTCTCCTGTCTCCTCTCCTGTCTCCTCTCCTGTCTCATCTCTTGTCTCCTGTCTCATCTCTTGTCTCCTGTCTCCTCTCCTGTCTCCTCTCCTGTCTCCTGTCTCCTCTCTTGTCTCCTGTCTCCTCTCTTGTCTCCTCTCCTGTCTCCTCTCCTGTCTCCTCTCTTGTCTCCTGTCTCATCTCTTGTCTCCTGTCTCCTCTCTTGTCTCCTGTCTCATCTCTTGTCTCCTGTCTCCTCTCCTGTCTCCTCTCCTGTCTCTGTCTCCTGTCTCCTCTCTCCTGTCTCCTCTCTTCTCTCCTGTCTCCTCTCCTGTCTCCTCTCTCCTGTCTACACTCTTGTCTCCTGTCTCCTCTCTTGTCTCCTCTCCTGTCTCTGTCTCCTGTCTCCTCTCTCCTGTCTCATCTCTTGTCTCCTGTCTCCTCTCTTGTCTCCTCTCCTGTCTCCTCTCTTGTCTCCTGTCTCATCTCTTGTCTCCTGTCTCCTCTCCTGTCTAATCTCTTGTCTCCTGTCTCCTCTCTTGTCTCCTCTCTTGTCTCCTCTCCTGTCTCCTCTCTTGTCTCCTCTCTTGTCTCCTGTCTCCTCTCTTGTCTCCTGTCTCTTGTCTCTGTCTCCTCTCCTGTCTCCTCTCTTGTCTCCTGTCTCCTCTCCTGTCTCCTGTCTTTGTCTCTGTCTCCTGTCTCCTCTCTTGTCTTCTCTCCTGTCTCTGTCTCCTGTCTCCTCTCTCCTGTCTCCTCTCTTGTCTCCTGTCTCCTCTCCTGTCTCCTCTCTTGTCTCCTGTCTCCTCTCCTGTCTCCTCTCTTGTCTCCTGTCTCATCTCTTGTCTCCTCTCCTGTCTCCTCTCCTGTCTCATCTCTTGTCTCCTGTCTCCTCTCTTGTCTCCTCTCCTGTCTCCTCTCCTGTCTCCTCTCTTGTCTCCTGTCTCATCTCTTGTCTCCTGTCTCCTCTCTTGTCTCCCTCCTGTCTCCTCTCCTGTCTCCTCTCTTGTCTCCTGTCTCATCTCTTGTCTCCTGTCTCCTCTCTTGTCTCCTCTCCTGTCTCCTCTCCTGTCTCCTCTCTTGTCTCCTCTCCTGTCTCCTCTCTTGTCTCCTGTCTCATCTCTTGTCTCCTGTCTCCTCTCCTGTCTCCTCTCCTGTCTCCTCTCTTGTCTCCTGTCTCCTCTCCTGTCTCCTCTCCTGTCTCCTCTCTTGTCTCCTGTCTCATCTCTTGTCTCCTGTCTCCTCTCCTGTCTCCTCTCCTGTCTCCTCTCTTGTCTCCTGTCTCATCTCTTGTCTCCTGTCTCCTCTCCTGTCTCCTCTCCTGTCTCCTCTCTTGTCTCCTGTCTCCTCTCCTGTCTCCTCTCCTGTCTCCTCTCTTGTCTCCTGTCTCATCTCTTGTCTCCTGTCTCCTCTCCTGTCTCCTCTCCTGTCTCCTCTCTTGTCTCCTGTCTCCTCTCCTGTCTCCTCTCCTGTTCCTTCTCTTGTCTCCTGTCTCATCTCTTGTCTCCTGTCTCCTCTCCTGTCTCCTCTCCTGTCTCCTGTGTCCTGTCTCCTGTGTCCTCTCCAGAAAACGGTGGAAGTCCTATATAAGGCAGTGCTTTGAGTCCCAGAGACACAGCAGCACTTTTGGGACGAGACAAACACAATCCAGAGGTGAGTAAGTGACGAAGGCGGTGAAGCACAAAACCCCATGTGACCAACTCTGAAAATGAAACAAAATGGCATCTGCTGTAAATAATATGATATGTTTTTGTGGCTGATGTCACACTGTTTACTGATGTACGAGTGAACGCACTGCTGCACCGTCACCTTCTGCTCACATTTAGTTCATTTAGTGAAACCTTTTTGTGTCTGCACCTGAAAGATTCTCATCATATTTGAACAAAAACACTGACAAAATACCAACGTTCAGGAACAGCTAAGAATGAAATGATTTTAGTTTATAAAGCTGATTAGTTAGAATGGTGGTCCTCCAGGTGCTTCCTTTTCTTCTTGGCGGTCTCTAGAGTGTACTGTATGAACATACGCTTTATGAGCAGAGGTCTGTCTCATATCCAGATGTTTATTGTAATGTTCTGTCTTGTGTAATTTTACATGAAAATACCAAAAAAAGATCATTGACCACAGGGTCTATTTAAAATATAAAGAATAGCCTAACATCCCCCTTTAGCTTCACCTGGTCCTGCCTATATCAGAGTATTACATCAGTAAAGACACAGACAATAATGTAATATGTAACGATGGATGTGTTTTATTTTACTGCATTAAAAAAGCCAAATACTACAATACCCTCATATTTTTGAGCCACCTCCTCATGTTCATTGACGTGTCTTGCCTTTACATGTCTGATGAGATTTGTGGAGTTGTTTTCGGTGTTTTCCTTCTCGAGGGATATTATTGTGACCATAGTTTCAAACAGAAGTTTAGTGTCCTGCTTTGACGTCTCCGGACCGGAGTCTAATTAGTAAGTCGTGGGAAGTGTTTGTCCTGATTAGCTTGAGTTTGTACAGATTAAACTATATCTGAATGTGGCTGAATTCAAAGGCCGTACCAACATTCACAGACCAACAAAGCATTGCAGGAAGCCTGGGACATGGGCACGATCCAGGGTTTTGCCCGAGGAGCCCAGGAAGCGACTATAGTGACCAGTGGTGATAAAAGGTCACACATGTAAAGCCTAAAGTGTAAAGTGCGTTACAATATTTAAGCTGTGAGGAAACAAGCGCACCAATATCTTTTCTGAGGTGGGCAGGAGACACTTAAATTGTGAGGAGAAGGATTTACAGACATTTGGTTCACACTGGTCACACACAGGGTCTTCACCTGTTCTGGTTTCGTCTGTTACGTTGGCCGGTTGTCTTGGAGCTCAGTGCAGGAGACAGTGGAGCGTGTGCAAAGCTCTGTTGGGTCCGAATGAACTCAATTTGGAAGCACACACCTTATTTAACTTTCAACATTCATTTGCTTTACCTGAATCAGAGATGACGATTCACTCCAACAATCCTGAATTCTAATGTAATGCATGATGAGCTCATATTGCACACTCAATCTAAGTGAGCTATACTCCATAAAACCCATTGTCACGCTAAAACAAAACTAAACATTAAATCTAACTAAGCCTACAAATACCAGATGCCTCCCGAATAACGAGTGTAAATCTGTGCTCAGGCCTAAATAACGACAGACTCACTCGCACATTCTATGTTCATTTTGTTTTCTGTGACCTGTAAATAAGACGGAGCTGTCAGAACAATCACGAGGCAAAGATGCGGCACAACGCGTTCGTATTCTCCCCGAAACCCAGTGAGTCAGTGCACATAAACAAAACGCTGATGCCGGCTCGCGGAGGGAGGTGTTGGGCTGTGAAGCAGGTTGCCTTGGGTCACAGTGACATGACAAATTAAAATTAGTCATGTACAAAGTCAGGGAAGTTGGGACCAGATGGAAATTGTAATTTATTGTAGATAAATATGAACCCTCCATATTTTTGTCTAGTTGATTCGGAGAAAGACAACAGTGATAACAGAGTTACAGTGCAGTGTGTTGAGGTCTCTGGAGGTCATAGTTGTTTGTTGGAGGAGGTGGGGGCACTGGTATTTGTTGGGGTTTTGTTTTGTAAATGTAGCCTGCTATATGTTTTCTCCTTCTTTTTGTAAAAAAGGGAAAGGCAAGAAATAAGTTTAGACTTGCACCCTTTCGGTCCGGTCTTTTTTCTAATTATGTTGTTAAGTGACCAGGTAAGACTTTAGAGTAGGGCCACATTTTATCATGAATTCATGCATGACTACTTGCTATAATAATTTGTATTATTATATTGTTTATATTGTTTATAGTTAGTGGGTGCTCATAGTTCTCTTCAGGTCAGGTCAAATTCACGTCCTTCAGGAACCTGACAGGACTTGCCACTGGACTTCTGCAGCTGGAGCTTGGGCCTTGGGGAGTGTGTGTGAAAGATACGCCTTCCACAGCTTTCCCTGCAGTGATAAAAAATCGAATGTTCTGTTTACTTCAAGCAAACCTCACTTTGTACCATTGATACATGTTCGTGTGTGCACTGCTTCTTGCAAGAATAAACCTGGTTGTTCCATTTTAAATTATACTCTCTGGATAAATATGAGGACAAAATCCTAACCCTAACCTTAACCCTTAACTAACTAACTGCATCCTATATTTTTTATAACACAGAAATGAAAGTCTACAGTTTCATCACTAATGTAATTACTAAACTTATAATGTAAATGTAATAAAACTCACCAGTCAGTGGAACAGGGCGTGTCTCCTGCAACGGACGGTCCCATCTCAGAGTGTGTTCATTATGTCCAGGACACTCTGTCAGCTTGTTTTATTAACTCTGCTTCACAAAGATAAGGTGTTGGAGATGGAAGCAGGGTTTTTAGTGCTTCCAGTGTTGATGCTTCAGAGCCTGGTCACATGTTGCACAGAGGCTTGGGGCTCGTGAGTCGCCTGTTGCTGCGATGAACTCATAAACAAAAGTAATTCTTTTAAATGCAGCTTTCTTTTTGTTGTTCTGCCTCTCACCACTGAGCCTCTCCCTTTCATCACAGACTAATTTTAGCTCGGTTCATTGTGTGGAACATGGAAGAGCTGTGAGCAAGTCAAGTGGGTTTCAATGTAAAAAGTAAAATGAAATGTTAAATAGCATGCATTTATATGTCACACCGTCTTGTACCCTCTTGGACTCTTCCTCTCACAGTCACTAATTCAGATTAACAACCTCACATTTACATATAATTCTTTGGACGGAAGAGAGAGCTGTTAAACAGGGAGGACTTGCAAACTGTATTTGTGTAGATTTAATATTGCTTTGTGCTAATGTTGCCTAACGAGCCAAACTAAATACTGAGCAGATGGCAGTAAGTTTGAATCCCACATATATATTCTGCTCATTAGCCATCACAGCTCATACAGAACCTCCAACAGGACAGTTACTGAGGTGTGCAGATATCTTTAAGTTGTATACACTGTGTGCTCTTGTTAAAAGTGTAATTGTCACAGCCCATCGGATTCACTGGGCAGGCTGCGCGCTGGCCAGATACCAATTGATTTTTGGAAAGATGAGTGGCCAGCGAGCAGATTGTTATATCGTCGTTCATTGTTTCAGAGCCATCCCGAATAATTTGATGTGAGCATGATTAAACTGCTCAATCGGCCTGTAACGCAGCTCTTGAATTGTGTATGACATGAGGCTCCAGGCTGAAATAAACCCAGCGCAAATACGGTTAAGTCATCCAACCAAGGCCAAAGGGAAGTAAAAAAGCTCGTATGGAATAGATAGAAAATCTTTACTGTCATTGTACAGTGTAAAACGAAACTGGATGCAATCCTCAGGTGCACAGAATAAATACACAAATGTAATTTTGTCAAATGGAAGCATGACGTAAATCTCGTTGGGTGCTCGAGAAGGGAACAAAAAAGCGCTGTATAAATGCACAACATTTACTTTTAAAAAGATTTGATTTACAGCAGCAGTTAAGACCAGTATGGCTCTGGGATTGTGTTTTTATTGTCCGTATCATATGGACAAAGATTTATTTAATACTTTATTGTGTACATTAATTAACATTACTGTAAATGCACTAGAATTTTAGACAGTGACAGACACTCTCACATTCATTCTCTAGGATTACTTTCGATTTTGCCAGTTGACCTGTACATGCATGTGTTTGGACGGTGGGAGGAAGCTGGAGTACCCGGAGAGAACAACAGGGAGGACATGTGGAGGATGTTTGAGTCAGTGTTATGTTCTGGTCGGACAACCCAAATGCAGGCACACACGTACAGTTCACAAAAACAAGTTTATTTAAATGATCAACTTATAACTGTCGGTTTCTTCGGGGATAACGAGGGGTAGCAGGGTCCGGACCGGGTTGAGCTGGAGCGTGACGAGCTGAAGGACCGGCGAGGCTCAGGGATGATCGAGGAGGGGCGAGAACCGGACTGGAGGTAGGACGGGAAGGATCTGCGGTGAACAAAGGAAACAGGTAAGTACATACATAAATCCAAACTCTACGAACGCGACGTATTACTAACTGTAGTCAATGTTACGATCTGGCGTCGAGGAGCAGGCTGCGGTGCTTCTTATTCCTCTTGATTGTTCACTCGCTCAGCTGGGCTTGCTTCGCCGCGCTCCCGCACACCTGTCTCCTCTCTGCGAATCAGTAGGGGCGGGGAGCCCGCACGGAGGCCACGGCCAACTGTGCCGAGTCCTGATCCCCGTGACAGTACCCCCTCTATGGACGCCACCTGGCGGCCTATCTCTTTCTCCGATGGCGTAGAAAAATTCTCGGATCAGGGATGGATCCAGAATGTTTTTCCGTGGCACCCAACAGCGTTCCTCCGGCCCATAACCCTCCCAATCCACTAAAAACTGAAGGCCTCGACCCGGCGCCAGACATCCATAATCCGCCGTGCGTAAGCTGGGTGATCGCCAATCATCCTGGGCGCGGCGGGGAGGACAGGGGAACTCAATGGACTGGAGCTGACCGGCTTGATCCTGGACACGTGGAAGGTAGGGTGAATCTAAGGGACCGAGGAGCTTGAGTCGAACTGCCGCCGGGTTGATGACCTTCTCTATTTCGAACGGGCCGATGAACCGTGGTGCCAATTTTGTAGCTTCCACCCGTGAACGGCAAGTCCCTGGATGACAGCCAGACCTTCTGACCCGGAGAGTATCTAGGGGCGGGGTGCGGTGTCGGTTGGCTTGGACTTGCGATTGAGCCGAGGCCCGCACCAGAGCTGATCGGGCCCTTCTCCAGACCTGATGGCACCGTCTCAAGTGATCCTGAATGGACGGAACTGCCAGCTCTTGTTCCTGGTCAGAAAATAAAGGGGTTGGTAACCATAACAGCATTGGAAGGAGACATACCCAGGAGGTGTTCACCAACGTGTTGTGGGCATATTCTACCCATGGCAGCTGAGCACTCCAACTTGCCGGATTGGCAGATGAGGTGCACCTCAGGGCCACCTCCATCTGTTGGTTCGCCTTTCCGCCTGTCCGTTTGTCTGTGGATGATACCCAGAGGAGAGGCTAACCTTGATCTCTAACGCCGTGCAAAATGCCTTCCAAACCTGGGAGGTGAACTGTGGAACCTCTGTCTGACACAATGTCCCGAGGAATCCCGTGCCGAACAGATGCTTCACCAGGAGATCAGCGGTCTCCTGGCGGATGGAAGCTTAGTCAACGGCACAAAGTGAGCTGTTTTGGAGAAGCGATCAACGATCGTCAGCACCACCGTATGTCCGTTCGATGGCGGGAGTCCCGTGAACGAAGTCCAAAGCCACATGAGACCACGGCCGGCTGGGAATAGGTAGTGGCTGTAACAGTCCTGCTGGGGTCGATGGAGGGCCTTATTCTGGGAACAAACTGGACAAGCTGCGATGTAGTCCTTAGTGTCTCTGTCCATGGTGGGCCACCAAAATTTGCTGCGTAGGACAGCCAGGGTGCGACCCATCCCTGGATGGCACGTGAGTCGGGTCCCATGGGCCCAGTGTAACACCTCCGACCTGACCGGATCTGGTACAAACATAGCGTTAGCCGGCCCTGTCCCTGGATCGGGTGCAGGACGTTGAGCCACCCGGACTCGATCTTCTATTTCCCAGGTGAGGGTTGCCAGAATGCGCGACTGGGGCAGGATGTGCTCCTCCTCAGGCGCCGACTGCTCCGTGGAAAAACTCTGGATAGTGCATCTGGTTTGATGTTCCTGGAACCTGGGCGATAAGTAAGCACAAAATTAAAACGGTCAAAAACAATGCCCACCTTGCCTGCCGAGAGTTCAGTCTCTTTGCTGTCTGTATGTAGGTCAGGTTCTTATGGTCGGACCAGACCACAAACGGTTGAATGGCCCCCTCCAGCCAATGACGCCACTCCTCTAAGGCCAACTTGACCGCCAGGAGCTCTCTGTTCCCACGCCGTAGTTCCGCTCTGCTGCCGAGAGCTTACGTGAGTAGTAGTAGGCGCAGGGGTGGAGCTTCTGGTCAGTGGAAGAGCGCTGGGAAAGAACTGCTCCTACTCCCGTCTCCGGCGCCGACCTCCACCACAAACTGCAGTTCAGGATCTGGCTGTATGAGTACAGGGGCCGGCGTAAACCGCTGCTTCAGGTCCTGAATGCTCCTTCTGCCTCCGGAGTCCAGACAAAAGGTCGCGCAGTGGACGTAAGAGCCGTCAAAGGCGTTGCCAGTCTACTGAAGTTCCGGATAAATCTCCTGTAGAAATTAGCAAAACCCAAAAATCGCTGAACCTCCTTGCGGCTGCTGGACGGAACCGGCCACTCCCTTACCGCCGTAACCTTCTCCGGGTCCATTTGGATCTGTCCCTGCGCGATAATGTAGCCGAGGAAGGTAACGGACGGTGCGTGGAACTCACATTTCTCGGCCTTCACAAACAGCTTATTCTCTAATAGTCTCTGTAGTACTCTCGGACATGCCTCTGGTGTTCCTCCAAGTCTTTAGAAAATCAAGATATCATCCAAATAAACAAAAACGAACCGTCCAATCATGTCCCGTAAAACATCGTTAACTAGGTTCTGGAAAACCGCAGGGGCATTCGTGAGTCCGAACGGCATCACCAGATACTCGAAATGGCCCAAAGGAGTGTTAAAAGCGGTCTTCCACTCATCCCCTCCCTAATACGTACCAAATGGTATGCGTTACGGAGGTCTAGTTTAGTGAAAATCCTGGATCCCCGAGAGTGAAAACAGAGCTGATCAACGGGAGTGGGTATTTGTTCTTTATGGTGATCTTGTTTAGCCCCGGTAATCTATGCATGGTCTCAATGATTTGTCCTTCTTGTCCACAAAGAAAAACCCGCACCTACCGGAGAGGACGAGGGTTGTATTATCCCGGCTGCCAAGGACTCCTGGATGTATTTTTCCATTGCCTCGTTCTCTGGTCTCGAGATGGTGTAGAGACGGCTGTGGGGGAGAGAAGCACCTGGGAGGAGGTCGATGGCGCAGTCATAGGGTCGGTGAGGTGGAAGCGACAAAGCCTGATGCTTACAAAACACCGCCGACAGGTCGTGGTAGATGGACGGAACCGAAGACAGGTCCGTAGGTTCAGGTACCGGGTTGGATCTAGAGGAAACAGGGGGCAAAGCAGACTGCAGGCAAGATAAATGGCAAAAGTTACTCCATGACACCACTTGGTATGTTGCCCAGTCTATGTGGGGTTATGTTGTCTTAGCCAAGGTAGACCCAATACAATAGGAGTGTGCACACACTCAAAAATGTAAAACTAATAGTTTCTTTATGATTACCCGACAGGAGGAAGGTTACGGGAATCGTCTGTTCTCTGATCTGGGTCAGCACCTCTCCGTTCAAAGCCTTAACTTCCAACGGCACCTCCAACGGCACAGTCCGGATGCCCAACCTCTTAGCCACTCCCCGGTCTAAAAGGCTTTCATCCGCTCCTGAATCAATCATAACCTCAAAAGATCGGGTCCGATCTGTTAAAATAATCGTTCCCTCCATTCTCACAGGCTTGGGAGATGAATGGACTTGGCTCAGCAGTACCTCTCCCATTACTGCCGAGCCCCCTTTCCCGGACGGAGAGGACACGAAGCCGGAAATGTCCTAACCTCCGCAGTAGAGGCAGCTCCCAGTACTGACTCGGCGATGTCTCTCCTCCTCAGTCAGATGAGTTCGCCCACTTGCATGGGTTCAGGTGCGGCTGGTTGCAGTGGCCTACTCGGTGGATCCGGATAACCGCTGGTTAGGCCTCCTCAGTCTGCGCCCGCCACCCCGCGGTTCTCTCTCGTTTGGGCTGGGAAAAACCCCCTTGAGGCGCGGTGATTCCCGGCCGTGGACTTGTAGCTGACCTCTGTGATGCCTGTAGGTCGGCCTTCTCCCTCTGTCGCTCCCGTAGGCGGTTATCAATCCTGATGACCCCGTTATGAGTTCATTTAGGCTCTCTGGTGGATCCCGTGCCGCCATCTCGCCCTAAGTTCCTCGGAAATGGCATTCAAAAATGCTCCACGAAGAGCCTCCTCGTTTCACTCGCTCTCCGCGGCTAGTGATCGAAACTCGATCGCGAATTCCGCCACACTGCGATTACCCTGTCGAATTGAAAACAGTCTTTTAGTAGCCTCTTCTCCTCGAACCGGATGATCAAAGATCATTCTCATCTCCGCGATGAAGGCAGCGTAGGAGAAACATACAGCTTCCTGTCTCTCCCAAACAGCCGAGGCCCAGTCTAATGCCTGCTCCTCAAACAGCCTATTAAAAAGGCGATTCTTGAACGTTCACTTTTATAAGTCTGTGACTGTTGTTCAAAAACTAGGAGCACTGTGTTAAAAACGCCCTGCATGACCCCAGATCTCCACTATACGGTGCAGGCGGTGGTACATACCTCTCTGTACCCGGAGGTGGGGCCTCCGTAGTCGGGCGCGGAGAGGGTGGGAGCGCCAGTAGCCGGTGGTGTGTTCAGGGCCGCCATCCTGTCGCTCAGCCCCGATAGGTTACGGGAAAACTCCTTCATGTGGTCCATGAGAGCCTGTAGAGTAGCGTCATGCTGTTCCAGAAGCGCGGTCTGAGCCGCGACCGTCTGTGGCAGGGTGTGTGGCTCTGCTGGGTTCATTCTGGCCAGATCGTACTGTTATGTTCTGGTCGGACAACCCAAATGCAGGCACACACGTACAGTTCACAAAAACAAGTTTATTTAAATGATCAACTTATAACTGTCGGTTTCTTCGGGATAACGAGGGGTAGCAGGGTCCGGACCGGGTTGAGCTGGAGCGTGGCGAGCTGAAGGACCGGCGAGGCTCAGGGATGGTCGAGGAGGCGAGAACCGGACTGGAGGTAGGGACGGGAAGGATCTGCGTGAACAAAGGAAACAGGTAAGTACATACATAAATCCAAACTCTACGAACGCGAGACGTATTACTAACTGTAGTCAATGTTACGATCTGGCGCCGAGGAGCAGGCTGCGGTGCTTCTTATTCCTCTTGATTGTTCACTCGGCTCAGCTGGGCTTGGCCGCGCTCCCGCACACCTGTCTCCTCTCTGCGAATCAGTAGGGGCGGGGGAGCCCGGCACGGAGGCCACGGCCAACTGTGCCGAGTCCTGATCCCCCGTGACAGTCAGCCAACCACTCTGCCACCAGTCCGTGCAGGTTGAATACAGATGAACATAAAGTGTTAAAAAAATGACTTAAATGACTCTGAAAGTTGGCCCACTGCCGGAGCAGACGATAATACATTAGAATAAATACTGCGTCACACAGCAGTGATTCAATTGTGCTCTTTGGCTGCTTTATTAAAAACAGATTTTTTTGGGGGGGCACATAAACACGAACCTGAAGCCACTGCCTTTGTCTTTGATGGACACTGCTGACATTTACTGTGTCCTGTTGCTACGTAACTGAGTGGACAGTAAAGCTCTATTTACTGTGGCTGACAGCTGTACATAGGGCCACCATAGAGGACTTTTAGTAAACCAACACCTCTGCATCTTTCTCTCTGCTCACTCTCAGTAGTCTTCATCTCCAGTAATGGTCGCCAGGTAAAAAACAACTGTGTTTTTTTGTGTCAGACAGGATCGTCTACCAAAATATAAAAGCTAAATGGGCCCAGTTGAAGGAAAGAGATGGGCTTAGACTGCTGACGACAACAGCGAGGCTCAAGGATAATAACAGATTTCTCTCAAGCTGTAAAAGACAGATGAATGACAGCAGTTGGAGGAGAGAGGCCATCTTGGTAAGGTCTTAAGTTCTTGGAAATAAAGCGTAGCCAGTTTTTAAGCAAAAATAGGCAATTTGAAGCCAACTAATATCTTTGAATAGGATTCTGCCAAGAACTTAGCCCTCATTTTTGTGGCTTGCATCAAAAAACAAAGATTTATACTGAGACAACCTTTGTTCACTTAAATTCTTATTACTAAATTGGAAGTACTACAACCCAGATAATTGACTTACTGATGTGAAAGTAGGTGAATACTAAACTGTGGAAAAGGGAGAAGTTGTGTTTTCTTTGAACATCGGTGGCTTGTAGGCAGTAGAGGCTTATCAGTATGGGCTCCAGGACCAGCTTTTCTGAGCTTTATCTCTAGAGGGAGGAGTTTGACCTGAAACTGACTCTGATTGGACCAGGCTGTTCTGGTCTCATAGTCGTTAACTCTGAAAGGACAGTGTGACTCCTGATGTGAGAGTCGTTAAGGCTCAGGAAAGTCATGAGTTCATGTTCCATTCAGGTGTTGTTGTTGTTCTAGAGTCAAACTGTTTTGGGTTAGGTTTCAGAACACTGTTATAAATAATAATAAATAAATATAACAAGAATCTGAGGCCACCTCCTCAGTTCAACGAGGGCTTTTCCATTGAAACAGAAATGGCTTCCTTCCTTGAGAGGGGGCTGAAGGAAGGAATTTTTGATTATTACGTCCGTTTATGCTATCTGAAAACATGTTTTACTTTGCAGTAAAAGTTGAAAAGTCTGGATGTAACCGTAATTTTATTAAAAACAAAGGAGGCACCACTGAGTGACACTATTTGGTACTACACATAGAGACTGTTACACCTCCTGTGCTACATTTAAAATCCATATTAGAGTATAACATTTTCTACGTGAAAGCTAGACCAGTGGGCTATAAATAGTCAGACAGGCCGTCCAGAATGTTTGATGGTGTGTGTCCCAGTCTGTGCGCGGCATTTATTGGAGAAAAGATGGCGGTGTCGGTGGGGGCCAGGGGTGAGGTTTTTGTTTGTGAGGAGGAGAGTTGTTGTAGCAGAACGAGCCCAGTGCTATTTGTCACCAGCAGACTGTCAGAGGCCTCAGGGAGCACACTGGCTCAAAATGGCCGTCCTGGCGCTGTGTGTGAAGAGAAACAATGTAATAGACAAGAACACAAGCGGCTGAACACAGGGGTAAACAGTTCTATATGAGCACACACAGTATAAAGAAAGGTCATAATAATGTGAGATCACACATAAAGCACAGAGCGCTGTTCATCAGTGAAATTCTTTGTTGTCAGGTAGAGTTAGCCACACTATTAGCTGCTAATGCTAATGACTCGAAAAGTACCCGAGATGCTAACCAACCAGCTGAACACATTACAATATAATCACAAATGTTAAACAAAAGAACTGAGGGCATTTTTATAAGGTAACAGGAGGAAAACAAGCAGCTTTGAATGTGTGTGAACGAGGTAAACGGAAGCGTCATGTGAAGGGATTTGTGTGCGCACGAAGGATACCTAAAATGCGCTATTTAAAAGCACACCATTTACCTTTTTACCAAAAATGACCGATCACAGGTGAGAGAGGTAACATGAAGATTAATGCAAAACTAAAATAAACTCAGTAAATTAAACTCATTATTAATAAAGTCAGAATAAACAACACATAATTGTTTGTATAAAAGTAGCTCAAGACTAACCTGACAGAATGCGACTACTGTTCAAAGTAAATATCACTATCACTGTGTCCATCTCTTATTGGATCTTAAAATAATGCAGGTGAGCACCAGATCAGTCACCTTTTAACGTGTGTGGCATGTGTCTGAAATGATGACAGCACTGTCCGGGCACAGCTCAGTGGAAACACAAGCCTCTTCAAAAGTTACCTGAACCTGTCTGTGGCGTACCGACACAAACAGCACGAGTGGAAACATGGCTTTTTACAGATACACTTCCAATTGTACGAAACACAAAAGTGCTGACGTCTAGCTCAATGTGAAGGCACAGTTTTCCTTTGACCTTTTCTTTCTTTAGCATCAAGTTAAGGCCTTTAGACTCAGACACAATGGAATATTGTCAGAAATGTTCGTTCCTTAAAAGACTATGTTTTCAAAAATGAAGTGGAGCTGTCGCCTCAAGTCTTTGTGTGTCCAGGATGTAATCTCTTCCTTTGTGTTGTCGGTGTATAAAAGATTTCCACATTACTGTCAGAAAAACTCCATTGTCCTTCACACCACACTGTCTTTATTATTGTCAGTCTATTTGGAAATTCAGATTTAAACACTGACTTACTTTTTTATCACCAAATCCAGTGGCTCTTTTCATTCATAGACACTGGCATCTTTCTTTTCCGGGATTCATCTCAGACGCAGCTCATCAGAACAACATGGAAATGAGCGTCTGCTGAAGTAACGGGCCGACACTCGTCTGCGTGGAGCTGTCTGTAGCTTCACGGTTACATAAGTGAGGAGCGTGTGGAGGCTTCACTGTTGCATCCTGACTCTGCTCTTTGGAGGATTATGGAGGTGGCACACAGAATCAACACGGATCGTTTTCAAAGGTCATTGAAAGTATTTTGATCTAGACTCTTCTACTCAAATCATTATGAGGCTTACTACAGACAATGACAATTTACTCTCACATTCATTCACAAGAGACCATTTAGATTCTTCAACTCACCTGAACATGCCTGTCTTTGCACAAATAAAACCGGTCAAACACAATAAAACATACAACATTAATTTCACAATCCCGAATTACAACCTGTTGATGATGTTTCATTTCTCAACACGGTCAAAAAAATGCAGCAGCCTCTAAAGCAGAGAACACATCCATCCTCCTTCATACACACTGTATTTCTGCGTTACTGTGTTTGATGTTGTTGTGCTGCAGGCTTTAGCCACACATCTAAAGCTCATTGAATTGGACTCAGACGCAGCACGGCGCCTGGTGTAGTGCAGGCATGAAGCGCCTCGGGGGGATGGATGTCGCACACTTTTACATTTACAGCTCATTACGAGGAGTCATGGCTGTAAAACCCAAATGTAATGTTCATTCTTTCAGATGCATTACACAAGCGTCAGATTATTTTACACCAGTTCCATAGAGCTGCAGTAAAGAGAAATAAAATAATGTCATGATTGAGACCAGAGCACACTAGTCCCTGACCCCTTAATCACAATAGTGCACTCGATTAGTGAACGTTTCAGACACTACACAACTGTTTTTGACTCTGGCTCTGGAAACAGACTTCTGTAAAAAATTGCAACACTTTTGTCATTGAGTATTAATAATAAATAAACCATGTATTTTATTTAACAATTTATGTTCTTGTTCTATTTATGACCAAAACGGACTGGATTATTACAACTTTTTATGCCTCAAGAAGGAAGTGAGTACCAGTGAGTACCGGTGAGTCCCAGTGAGTCCCGGTGAGTCCCGGTGAGTCCCGGTGAGTACCAGTGAGTCCTAGTGAGTACCAGTGAGTACCAGTGAGTACCAGTGAGTCCCAGTGAGTCCCAGTGAGTACCGGTGAGTACCAGTGAGTACCAGTGAGTCCCGGTGAGTCCCTGTGAGTACCAGTGAGTACCAGTGAGTCCCGGTGAGTCCCAGTGAGTCCCTGTGAGTACCAGTGAGTACCAGTGAGTCCTAGTGAGTACCAGTGAGTCCCAGTGAGTACCAGTGAGTCCCAGTGAGTCCCAGTGAGTCCCGGTGAGTCCCGGTGAGTACCAGTGAGTAC
Organism: Neodontobutis hainanensis; assembly: GCA_024349245.1. Lineage (NCBI taxonomy): Eukaryota > Metazoa > Chordata > Actinopteri > Gobiiformes > Odontobutidae > Neodontobutis > Neodontobutis hainanensis. The sequence goes on along the minus strand of JALDNG010000002.1, from coordinate 17,322,368 downwards.
CAGTGAGTCCCAGTGAGTCCCTGTGAGTACCAGTGAGTACCAGTGAGTCCCGGTGAGTCCCAGTGAGTCCCTGTGAGTACCAGTGAGTACCAGTGAGTCCCTGTGAGTACCGGTGAGTACCAGTGAGTACCAGTGAGTCCCGGTGAGTCCGAGTGATTCCCAGTGAGTCCCTGTGAGTCCCAGTGAGTCCCAGTGAGTCCCAGTGAGTCCCTGTGAGTCCCAGTGAGTACCAGTGAGTCCCAGTGAGTCCCAGTGAGTACCAGTGAGTACCAGTGAGTACCAGTGAGTCCCAGTGAGTCCCTGTGAGTCCCAGTGAGTACCAGTGAGTCCCAGTGAGTCCCAGTGAGTACCAGTGAGTACCAGTGAGTACCAGTGAGTACCAGTGAGTCCCGGTGAGTCCCAGTGAGTCCCTGTGAGTACCAGTGAGTACCAGTGAGTCCCTGTGAGTACCGGTGAGTACCAGTGAGTACCAGTGAGTCCCAGTGAGTCCCTGTGAGTCCCAGTCAGTCCCAGTGAGTCCCAGTGAGTCCCAGTGAGTCCCTGTGAGTCCCAGTGAGTACCAGTGAGTCCCAGTGAGTACCAGTGAGTACCAGTGAGTCCCAGTGAGTCCCAGTGAGTCCCAGTGAGTCCCTGTGAGTCCCAGTGAGTACCAGTGAGTCCCAGTGAGTCCCAGTGAGTACCAGTGAGTACCAGTGAGTACCAGTGAGTACCAGTGAGTCCCGGTGAGTCCCAGTGAGTCCCTGTGAGTACCAGTGAGTACCAGTGAGTCCCTGTGAGTACCGGTGAGTACCAGTGAGTACCAGTGAGTCCCAGTGAGTCCCTGTGAGTCCCAGTCAGTCCCAGTGAGTCCCAGTGAGTCCCAGTGAGTCCCTGTGAGTCCCAGTGAGTACCAGTGAGTCCCAGTGAGTACCAGTGAGTACCAGTGAGTACCAGTGAGTACCAGTGAGTCCCGGTGAGTCCCAGTGAGTCCCTGTGAGTACCAGTGAGTACCAGTGAGTCCCTGTGAGTACCGGTGAGTACCAGTGACTACCAGTGAGTCCCGGTGAGTCCGAGTGATTCCCAGTGAGTCCCCAGTGAGTCCCAGTGAGTCCCTGTGAGTCCCAGTGAGTCCCAGTGAGTCCCAGTGAGTCCCTGTGAGTCCCAGTGAGTACTAGTGAGTCCCAGTGAGTACCAGTGAGTCCCAGTGAGTCCCAGTGAGTCCCAGTGAGTCCCAGTGAGTACCAGTGAGTACCAGTGAGTCCCGGTGAGTCCGAGTGATTCCCAGTGAGTCCCTGTGAGTCCCAGTGAGTCCCAGTGAGTCCCAGTGAGTCCCTGTGAGTCCCAGTGAGTCCCAGTGAGTCCCAGTGAGTACCAGTGAGTACCAGTGAGTACCAGTGAGTCCCAGTGAGTCCCTGTGAGTCCCAGTGAGTACCAGTGAGTCCCAGTGAGTCCCAGTGAGTACCAGTGAGTACCAGTGAGTACCAGTGAGTACCAGTGAGTCCCGGTGAGTCCCAGTGAGTCCCTGTGAGTACCAGTGAGTACCAGTGAGTCCCTGTGAGTACCGGTGAGTACCAGTGAGTACCAGTGAGTCCCAGTGAGTCCCTGTGAGTCCCAGTCAGTCCCAGTGAGTCCCAGTGAGTCCCAGTGAGTCCCTGTGAGTCCCAGTGAGTACCAGTGAGTCCCAGTGAGTACCAGTGAGTACCAGTGAGTCCCAGTGAGTCCCAGTGAGTCCCAGTGAGTCCCTGTGAGTCCCAGTGAGTACCAGTGAGTCCCAGTGAGTCCCAGTGAGTACCAGTGAGTACCAGTGAGTACCAGTGAGTACCAGTGAGTCCCGGTGAGTCCCAGTGAGTCCCTGTGAGTACCAGTGAGTACCAGTGAGTCCCTGTGAGTACCGGTGAGTACCAGTGAGTACCAGTGAGTCCCAGTGAGTCCCTGTGAGTCCCAGTCAGTCCCAGTGAGTCCCAGTGAGTCCCAGTGAGTCCCGGTGAGTACCAGTGAGTCCCAGTGAGTACCAGTGAGTACCAGTGAGTACCAGTGAGTACCAGTGAGTCCCGGTGAGTCCCAGTGAGTCCCTGTGAGTACCAGTGAGTACCAGTGAGTCCCTGTGAGTACCGGTGAGTACCAGTGACTACCAGTGAGTCCCGGTGAGTCCGAGTGATTCCCAGTGAGTCCCCAGTGAGTCCCAGTGAGTCCCTGTGAGTCCCAGTGAGTCCCAGTGAGTCCCTGTGAGTCCCAGTGAGTACTAGTGAGTCCCAGTGAGTACCAGTGAGTCCCAGTGAGTCCCAGTGAGTCCCAGTGAGTCCCAGTGAGTACCAGTGAGTCCCTGTGAGTACCAGTGAGTACCAGTGAGTCCCTGTGAGTACCGGTGAGTACCAGTGAGTACCAGTGAGTCCCGGTGAGTCCGAGTGATTCCCAGTGAGTCCCCAGTGAGTCCCAGTGAGTCCCAGTGAGTCCCTGTGAGTCCCAGTGAGTCCCTGTGAGTCCCAGTGAGTACCAGTGAGTCCCAGTGAGTCCCAGTGAGTACCAGTGAGTACCGGTGAGTACCAGTGAGTACCAGTGAGTCCCAGTGAGTCCCTGTGAGTACCAGTGAGTACCAGTGAGTCCCGGTGAGTCCCAGTGAGTCCCTGTGAGTACCAGTGAGTACCAGTGAGTCCAGTGAGTACCAGTGAGTCCCAGTGAGTACCAGTGAGTCCCAGTGAGTCCCAGTGAGTCCCGGTGAGTCCCGGTGAGTCCCGGTGAGTACCAGTGAGTACCAGTGAGTCCCAGTGAGTCCCTGTGAGTACCAGTGAGTACCAGTGAGTCCCGGTGAGTCCCAGTGAGTCCCTGTGAGTACCAGTGAGTACCAGTGAGTCCCTGTGAGTACCGGTGAGTACCAGTGAGTACCAGTGAGTCCCGGTGAGTCCGAGTGATTCCCAGTGAGTCCCCAGTGAGTCCCAGTGAGTCCCTGTGAGTCCCAGTGAGTCCCAGTGAGTCCCAGTGAGTCCCTGTGAGTCCCAGTGAGTACCAGTGAGTCCCAGTGAGTACCAGTGAGTACCAGTGAGTACCAGTGAGTACCAGTGAGTACCAGTGAGTCCCGGTGAGTCCCAGTGAGTCCCTGTGAGTACCAGTGAGTACTAGTGAGTCCCTGTGAGTACCGGTGAGTACCAGTGAGTACCAGTGAGTCCCGGTGAGTCCGAGTGATTCCCAGTGAGTCCCCAGTGAGTCCCAGTGAGTCCCTGTGAGTCCCAGTGAGTCCCAGTGAGTCCCAGTGAGTCCCTGTGAGTCCCAGTGAGTACCAGTGAGTCCCAGTGAGTACCAGTGAGTCCCAGTGAGTCCCAGTGAGTACCAGTGAGTCCCTGTGAGTACCAGTGAGTACCAGTGAGTCCCTGTGAGTACCGGTGAGTACCAGTGAGTACCAGTGAGTCCCGGTGAGTCCGAGTGATTCCCAGTGAGTCCCCAGTGAGTCCCAGTGAGTCCCAGTGAGTCCCTGTGAGTCCCTGTGAGTCCCAGTGAGTCCCAGTGAGTCCCAGTGAGTCCCTGTGAGTCCCAGTGAGTACCAGTGAGTACCGGTGAGTCCCAGTGAGTCCCAGTGAGTACCAGTGAGTCCCCAGTGAGTACCAGTGAGTACCAGTGAGTACCGGTGAGTCCCAGTGAGTCCCAGTGAGTCCCAGTGAGTACTAGTGAGTACCAGTGAGTACCAGTGAGTCCCTGTGAGTCCCAGTGAGTACCAGTGAGTCCCAGTGAGTACCAGTGAGTCCCAGTGAGTACCAGTGAGTACCGGTGAACAGTTGGTCATTGGGTCTCTTTACCGAAGAACGCTGGTCAGAAAAATGCTAACATTATTGACATTTACACAAAGCTGCTTAAAACAATGTAGTACATATGCCAGACCATTAGGGGGTGGGCTTTCTTTTTGCAGCTTCCTCTCTGTCTCTTCTGTACAGTTGTTTCTTGCTCATGTGTGTTGCATCTATGATGAGTTTACACGAGAGCGGTGGCCTCAACAAAACTAAAACGCCTCCTCGACCGGATTCAAATGTTGAGTTTTTGTGGAGTAGTAATGTTGTCAGGGGTCTCGTCCAGGACGCATCTCAAAGCAAAAGCATGAATAGAGTCAGCATGAAAACAATCTCAGGTGTGAAAAGACCCTGAATGCTGAGAATAAATTAGGAACAATCTTCTTCCGCTTTTTATAGCAACTGTAAACCTCCACCTTCAACGCTGCAAAGGAGGATGTCCATTCTTCTTTATTTTTAATAGCCTTACACCAGCTTTTTATAACTTTGCCTCAAATATGATGGATTTCTCATATTAAAACTCATCTTAGAGTTCGGTGAAAACGCAAGCCTCTCCCAAAGTTACCTGGACCAAACTGTACCGAGCCGAACCAGGCAGATGTCATTGTGAAAACGTGTGTATATGGATGTCATGTATTTCCCGAACTGCACACCACAATGTTGTGAACACAGTGATGACATAGTGACAATAATTCTGGGTTGTTATATTCTGTCTTCATGGCTCATTTTCGTTCTGTTTGCAGCCGCCGCCCTCACCATTTGTCCACACGACTCTGCGCCTCCTCAAAGAGAGGCCTGCCGTGAAGACGCTCGTTTGACTCGATTGAGATGCATCTGAGGACGTCGGTGGAGCTGTGGGCCGCTGCAGCGAGCGAGACGTGGATACAGCGCCGATCAGAATGGAGCCTCCTCTCGTTCCGCTCAGACGTGCTCATTAGTGTCAAGCCGACGTGACAGCCAGGGCCATTCGCAGAAATATTTTCTACACACTTTGTTCCCTGTTGTGCTGCGCTGACAAGCAACTATTTGTATTCAGAGATGCTGTGATGGTCTCACTTTTCAGATCACACTCATAGAGGGTTTGGATGAACAAATGCTGTAAACCTTTAGCAGCTCGTATATTAGGACTGTCCTTGTCTATAATGATGTTCTAATGACGTAATGTAGATTTTTCTGTTGCGCTGTCTCACAAATATCAGTGTTTAATGAGGAAAACAGGTCCCAAAACCATCCCTGGATAATTCTAGTTTAATCAAGCCTTTAGATGGCCTGGTTACCTGTTGTTGCCAATGGTCTCTGACTTAAAACATTCATCAAATACACTTATTTGCACAGTTGTCAGACATAAGTTGTCAAATAAAAAATGAAAGACCTGTCAGCCTTGTGCAAACTGGAGGACGACTGACAGGTTTGATTGATAGTTCATTGACCGGCTGCTACCTTCAGAGGAAAAGTTGTCACTGAACTCTGCCTCCAGAGCTTCCTCTCTCTGTATTCTGTCATCTTCATCAAGACGCTACAATGCCACATTATTTGAGCTAACAGCTGCTAACGGTCATGCCTAATGTTTCCATAATTCAGAATTTTTCCCAAGACATTTTCTAAGCAATTCAGGACAACCTTGTTTTCATTAATGGTCATACATTTACAATAAAGACATAGACTCAACACTTATATTTCCTAGAGCAGGGTTCCCCAACCTTTTTTTTCACCACCGACCAGTCACGTACATATCCTGTTATTTGGATCTTCAGGTGAAACCTACATCAAGATGCCTTTTTTTTTCACCCTTTTCTTGTTTAATTTCTATTAATGTGTAAAAGTCACCATAATCCGAGTCAGTGGGACAGGGCTTGAGCTGGTCCCATCTCAGGGGGATGTAGAGGGACACTTGAGTGTGCTCTTCATGTCCAGGACACTCTGTAATCTAGAATCACACAGAGGCTTGGGGCGCGTGTATCGTCTGTTGCTTCGAGGAACTTTTAATTTAAGTCGGACTTGAGTTTTTGTTAGGATCCCTGTCTTGTCCCTTTGTTCTCCTGTGTGTCTCTTCCCTTCTGTGTCTGTGTCTGTGTGTTTGTCTGTTTGGAGCTTTTTGGTCCAAGTTCATTACAACAGAGACTGTCTTTTAAATGAAGCTTTCTTTTTATTGGCCTCTTATCTTCGGCGTCTCATCATCGCTCTCCTTTGAGCTCGGTTCAGAGTGTGGCACATGGTCCAATATGAGACAGGAAGTCACAGAATCAAGTAACACTTTTTTTATCAAGATTTATTTTTCAACTTGAGCCAGCGTTTATATCCATCTATATATGAATATATTTATCAACCCAGAAAAACATTCTTCTGAGTTTTCCAAGCACCTCATTAAAGCAGATTGTGCACATATTAAATCCTAATAAAAAAATACACATGCCCAAGAATACCTATAAAAACCAGGAAAGCAATTACATTTGGAGAACAACAAACGCACTCTAAAGCCCTGAACACAGACTCTATTCTTCTGTAAATATTCAGGGATGTCCCCCAGAGCTGATGTTCATCTCTTCTTTGGCGTCGATACACTCATAATTTTATGTTGGTCTTTTGTCGTACAGTTTATGTTTAACGGGCGCTCAAGGTATTTCACCTGCATCAGCACAAACAGAAAACTGTTGAAATTATTAAACCTAATCCTGGCAGGTCATTAGCGTCGATGTTTTATTATCTATTACTAATCTTTAATATCTCTCTGAAGTCAAAACCATTGACCCCAGACTCTGTCGAGATGAAATCACAGAAATCAGGTTCAGCCTTTCCATCAGACTAAACTAATGTAGCTTTATAAATGTATTATTATTATAATGTTGCTCTTCCTTTTGAGTGAGTTTTTAATTCACGTGGACTTTGATTTCATCCACTTTTATCCCTTCATTTCTGTTACTGCCACCCCTCAAAGGGGATGATTAAACTCATGAAGAAGAGAGAACAGAGGGAAAAACAGATTTCAGTCGGGTTTAAAAAAACTTTAAAACACAGAAATTTCACTGTTTTCGTTTTTTTTAATGGCTTTATTTATCTTGCGATTCTACGACAGAAGCCTCCTGTGAAGCCGAGCGTTTCCTAAAGAGTGTTCTAGTGACTTAAATCATGTCTTTAACAGTGCATTTATCGTTTCATCTGTTTGTATTAACTCTATATTAATAATAACATACAACAGTCTGATTATTGTATTTCTCCAGTTCAACTGTAAAAGTATGATTGTCAAAACACTTAATAATAATAATAATAATAATAATAATAATAATAATAATAATAATAATAATAATAATAATAATAATAAAGCTTTGATGACATCTTAGGCTCTAGTCCTTTCACAGATCACTTTTAGTTTTTGATTAAATGAGGAAAAATCAGGTAAAATTTTAACCAAAATACCTATTTTTTCTTCATTTTTTATTTTTTCAACATAAAACGTATACATTATATTTACAAAACTAACGAGATAATGTTGCTGTAGTAAGGTTCTATTTGCATTTCACTTCCAGGTCTAAAAACTAAGTCCACATTTATTTGATCCAGGCTGGTGTTGCTGCTGTGTGCTGTTGTGGTGAACACAAATATGAAGTGTACTGTATGTTTAATGATGTGTTTCTCAGGAAATCAGTTCCGCCTCATTCAACTCACATTAAGATGGAAATGCATGCGGCTAGGTGCTCCAGCTGCTCATCAGATCATCTCCTCCACAAACTGATGTGCACACAGAGCCAGACACCAGCCTCAGCCTTGTCACAGGACACTTCTGACACGTGTTTGTGTCTGAAGGAGTCTGTCACACACAGGTCTGAGCAGGTGGCAACATTAAAGCTGTAAAACATTTTTTTATATGTTGATGCCATTCATTTTAAGTTAGTTATGTAGAAATAGCAGGCATCAACGGTTTTAAGGACCCTTGACCCCCCCTTTGCCATTTGTAGAAGCACTAATTGCACATAGATAAGAGTTAGAGTGAAAAAGACAAGCCTTCCTGGTGATATTCGATATGTGTTGGAGTGTGTGGTGTTGGAGCGGTAGACAAACTGGAATGGGTCAACGGTATCTGGGATTTGAGAGTTTATGTGAGTGAAGACCAGTTTATTGAGACACTAGGTGAAAACAGGGTGAGATGATTCATAATGCAGTATATTATTCTGAAATATAACGGTGTGCAAAGACACACTCACTACATTTATCTGGACAGTTCACTCACAGGGATCTAACTGGACTTCTGTCTTTGTCTGACTTTACAGAAACTGTCTGCTGTTCACTTGAGCGCTGTTTTCATTAAGTTTTATAAGTATCCAGTTTTTGTCTTTGTGAATGGAAATATATCCTAATTTCTGAAATCAGGATGAGCCCGTATGTCTCATGGCTGTATTAATATTAGTCAGCTCTTATTCCTGATGCAACTCGCTAAATAAACGTGTCATTTTTCTCTGTGTATTCATCTCAAATGAGACAGACAGAGGGCTGTTAGTGGGACACGTCCCACAAACCTACTGAGAACTGAGCAGGAATAGGCTCAATGCTCTTTTGCTGATTATGTTCATTCCTATTGATCCAACACTGACTTCTGTGTATGTACTCTATCAGTGTTCCCCAAACCTTTGTGGTCAAAAACTATGATGGTGTTCATTTTTTCAATAACTTTTGGGGGTAAATATGTTGGTTTTAAGTTTCAGTTTTAGGGTTGTTAAATGGATTCTGCTCTTTTAACTAACTTCATAAGCAACTATTTTAAAGTAACACTGCGTAACTTTAAAGTTACAAACATTCTGGTATTGATTTAATGATTCTTAAACACATTTTTGATAGAATCGTACCTATTTCACTGACACAGTCCCTCGGCTGGACAGAAAACTCTGACAGACCTCTCCTGAGTGACACACTCAGCTCCAGCTGAAACAACGAAAAATGTACTGCAACCCACAGTTTGAAGAACAATGTACTATTTGGAGAAAGTGACTCCACCAACAGTTAGCTTAGCAAGTGTGAGTTAGCCCCACACTTGGCCCACACTTGCCCCACACTTGGCCCACACTTGGCCCACACTTGCCCCACACTTGGCCCACACTTGCCCCACACTTGGCCCACACTTGCCCCACACTTGGCCCACACTTGCCCCACACTTGGCCCACACTTGCCTCACACTTGGCCCACACTGGCCTCACACTTGCCCCACACTTCCCTCACACTTGCCTCACACTTGCCCCACACTTGCCTCACACTTGGCCAACACTTGCCCCACACTTGCCTCACACTTGCCTCAAACTTTCCTCACACTTGCCTCACACTTGGCCCACACTTGCCCCACACTTGCCTCACACTTGCCTCACACTTGGCCCACACTTGCCTCACACTTGCCCCACACTTGCCTCATACTTGCCCCACACTTGCCTCACACTTGCCCCACACTTGCCCCATACTTGCCTCACACTTGCCTCACACTTGTCTCACACTTGACCCACACTTGCCTCACACTTGCCTCACACTTGTCTCACACTTGCCCTCACTTGCCTCACACTTGGCCCACACTTGCCCCACACTTGCCTCACACTTGCCTCACACTTGGCCCACACTTGCCTCACACTTGCCCCACACTTGCCTCATACTTGCCCCACACTTGCCTCACACTTGCCCCACACTTGCCCCATACTTGCCTCACACTTGCCTCACACTTGCCTCACACTTGTCTCACACTTGACCCACACTTGCCTCACACTTGCCTCACACTTGTCTCACACTTGCCCTATACTTGCCTCACACTTGTCTCACACTTGCCCCACACTTGCCTCACACTTGGCCCATACTTGCCTCACACTTGCCTCACACTTGCCTCACACTTGGCCCACACTTGTCTCACACTTGCCCCACACTTGCCTCACACTTGCCCCACACTTGCCCCACACTTGCCTCACACTTGTCTCACACTTGCCCCACACTTGCCTCACACTTGCCTCACACTTGGCCCATACTTGCCTCACACTTGCCTCACACTTGGCCCACACTTGCCTCACACTTGTCTCACACTTGCCCCACACTTGCCTCACACTTGTCTCACACTTGCCCCACACTTGCCTCACACTTGCCTCACACTTGCCTCACACTTGGCCCACACTTGCCCCACACTTGCCCCACACTTGCCTCACACTTGGCCCACACTTGCCCCACACTTGCCTCACACTTGGCCCACACTTGCCTCACACTTGTCTCACACTTGCCCCACACTTGCCTCACACTTGCCTCACACTTGGCCCACACTTGCCCCACACTTGCCTCACACTTGCCTCACACTTGGCCCATACTTGCCTCACACTTGCCTCACACTTGCCTCACACTTGTCTCACACTTGCCCCACACTTGCCTCACACTTGTCTCACACTTGCCCCACACTTGCCTCACACTTGCCTCACACTTGCCTCACACTTGGCCCACACTTGCCCCACACTTGCCCCACACTTGCCTCACACTTGGCCCACACTTGCCCCACACTTGCCTCACACTTGTCTCACAGCGGCTGAATGTTGTCGAGCAGACGTCTGGACTGAGCACCTCTCTGCCGTCTGAGCACCTCCAGGACTGGGTCTCCTCTGTGTCAATGTCATGTGACCCAGAAAAGGCCGATGATGAAGAGCCAGATGTGGAGACGCCAGGCTTCAGGCGACGAGTGAGATTTCAGGCGAGCTCCGGTGAGCAGCTGAGCGACGGGCCCAGTGATGCTGTCGGAAAGGCTATGTGCTCCTATGAAAAGATACTATACTTTTTGCACAAGGTTACAAAAGTCTGAATTTAATATTTTAGGAAACAGGCCGAATTTCTATAAAAATCAACTTATATGTTTATATGCTTTATCCAGCATCAGTATAGAAAACTTTTTGTGTGAATCTGTTTTTCTCTTTGTGGGACTCTTAGTGAAGTGTAGATGAACAGGTTTCTCTCAGTCCACTCATCTTTACCGTCAAATACTCCTGATACTGTCTGTATTTGTAACTGTGCCAGAGATAAGAGCCACGTGTGAGCCTCCCGTCAGCAGACAGGAGCTTTACTCTGACGCTCTTTGAACAAACGCAGCTCCTAAAGCTGAGGTTTGACGCTGCAATGTTAACCTGAAAGCTGCTCAGACTCTTCTCTGAACCAGTGACTCTGAAACGAGAGGAAATGTAAATGACTTACAACCATATTTTATCTTACAAATACAATCGTTAGTGTTCAGCAAGATCATTAACAGTTCGACCAAGTGACTTTCCTGTGGCTTGTGCCAGAAGATGAACTATACTAGACATTAAAAGTAAAATGACAGGCCCACAAAGATATTACAGAAGAAAGAAAACACCCAAAAAAACTATGGTAGCCATGAAGTGCAAACAAAGGAACAAAACCAAAAACACAACAATTAAGACAAACTGGAAAAGGTAGATATCATTTGTGGACAAAATTCTTACTGCTGTTTGGACGAGACATCTGTCACTCAAGAAATACAGGAAGTACAGCGACGGTAGATCTGTGTGTGCATGAACATGTACTGTCCTTATTGTGGATATTGTTTAGAAATCACAGACAACTTTTTATGCCATGATGCTCTCAGCATTATCAAAATCATTTTCAAACTATTTTCCTTTTCAAGCTTGCAAATGGATCTTGTAATTATTTTTCTTAGATTGAAAATGAAGGCAGATGTATAAGAAATAAAGTTAGATACGTCTGTGAAGGTTCTCAGTTTTCAAAGTGAAGACGTTTCGTCTCTAATTCTTTAGAGTCTAAAAACTTTATCAAATTCTTCCTGTGTATCTTGAGTGACAGATGTCTCGTCCAATCAGCAGTAAGAATTCCGTCCGCAAACCTTACCTACCTTTTCTGGTTTGTCTGAATTATTGTTGTGTTTTTGGTTTTGTTCATTTGTTTGCTCTACACTCCACCGTTAAAAGAAAAAAGAAAAAGGATGTGAGAACCAGGATCCACAAGACCTGAGAGACAGTCTTTAAGTGTAGAAATAAAATAGTGGATATGAGACATGGCATTACTATAACTAAACATTTCTCAATATGATCAGGCTTCACCAGTTTGTGGTTCTTTTGTTTTGTTGGAAGGTCAACGTACCAAAGCACCATCTTTTTTTTGTCGGACAAAATTGATTCACAGATTAATTTCTCTTTCTGTTGTTGTCCCCTGAAGTGGGTGTGGCCTAAGTGTGAAGAGGTCTTTGTACTTTTTGTAACAACCAATCAGGTCCTTGGATATAATACTATTTTTTTTAGTTTTTAATAAGACAATGAACCAGCCATAACATTGTGCTAAATAGATCTACACTCGTGGCACTTTCAGAACTACTGCTCTGCTCGAATCAAGACTTTTGATTTATGTTTTTATGTTTTAGGAGTTAAAGAATCCCATCTAGACTCTGTACTATTCACTTTCATTTCCATTTAAAGTCCCTGCCCTGTCATGGACAGAGCTCCAGATGTTCATAGCCTCCATAAAATATTCTAATGCCCTGTAATATATTCACACATTTACATTAGTGTAGGACTCTTTAGTCTGTAACACTCCTGGGATATCAATATTAAGAAAGGTTACGTGTAGCCCTGAGAAGTGCTTTGCAAGACGTAGCTCATTAAATATGAATTCACTTTGACAAATACAAATCATTTTTAGCTTAGCAGTGGTATTAATGATGAAAACAGCAGGCCAGTGCAAACCTTTAAATGCCACTGAAACATTAGAGTAACACAGAGGATAGAAGTAAGCATGCATTTGGAACAGGTACTCCGGTCATAAAAGACACTGAACAAAAGGAGCTGGGGTGGAGGCGGGCTTTTAAAGACTTCAGAAAAGATGTATAGAACTACAAAGATCTGAGAAAGATGAGCCTGTTGCAGACTAACATAGAGACCGTAAAGAAATACCATATAATACCAAATCTTGTGTTGTAACGTTTAAACCCATGGCTCTTTAAGGCAGACACAGAGACAAAATGGTTTGTGAGAGTTTTTATCAAAAAAACAGATGGATTTTCACAAAGTAGGAGCAGTGGCTGGTGTTGGAGGAGGACTGTGGGCAGCGTGAGCACGGACAGCTGACTGAGTCTACTCTTCACTGCCCCCCTTTCATCCACACCTTTATATGTTTTATAAAAACAAATTCTATTCTTCACAAATAACTACAAACCGCTGAAAACTGTTTTATGAAATATAGTTAATTAAATAGAGGTGTCTTGCAGCTCAATAATGAGAATAGAAAAGTCATGAGTAGATTCAGTCAGTGATGTGTTTTATTGAGTTTAGGACTTAGGACGGTGAGATCTGTTCTTCGGACGAGTGGATGCGTGATCCGAGCCACTCGGATGTCGGCTCTTGAACTGTCCGACTGAAAGGCAGCCGTTTTTCTGCCCAGTGCTGCAGGCGCCTGCTCTCGTCTACAATCCTCAGATCATCTCAAACACTCCTACAGAAAGAGACACCGACAGGAACACAAGAAACAAGGTGGAAAAAGTTTCCCAAAATCATTTTCAGGAAAGGAAAAATGATTACACAGCTCTGCAGCATCTCCTCCAGACCTGCTCCTGACCCGTTCAAACATGTTCCAAAAGTCTGGAGGATGTCCACAGCATTTGTGTCCAAGGCCACTCTGAGATTTAATTATGTCCTGAGGCCAGGTGGTCAAGCATATGACGGTTATTAGAATAATATAATTACATTTAGAAAGAGCAGGGCAGTTCAATGTCAAGATATTTATTGCCCTTTTACTATAACTTATATGAGCCTAATTGTTTAATCTGCCACAAAAGACTTCCACAGAAGACATCATCAAAAAGATAAACACTAAAAATACTAAATTAGAGACACTTTAGAGTCGTTAATTAAACGTTCTTTCTGAGAGGAGTTTCCTCCCACCGTCCAAAGACCTGCAGTGAATGAATGTGAGAGTGAGTGGCTGTAAGTCTTGGATAACACAGGGACACCCTCTGTTCCTGGACACTTCCTCCAGGTCCTCCAGAGGGCCGTGAGACACAGTCCCCCAGAGTGTGTGAGGTCTTCTCAGGGGCCTCATGGGGCACATTTTTGGACAAGCTCCCCAGGGGGCACCCGAAAAACAGCCACCTCGAGCCACCTCAGCTGCTCCTCTAGATGTCGGGGAGCAGCGGCTCTACACCGAGCTGCTCCCGAGTGACCAAGCTCCTCCCCCTGTTTCTGAGGAGGAAATTCATTTTGGCCACTTGTTAGAACACACTCTCTCTTACCTCAGATTAAATTAGGATCTATAACCCCTCCCCTGCCTGCGGGGGGCGTTCCTCCTGCAGGCAGGGGAGGGGCATTAGTCGAGGGGGCTAACCTCTCCCTCTGCTCTCCTCCAGGTGCACTCCTGTTTCTTTGTTTTGTTTTGCACATACACCTCTCATACAACATACTCACATCTCATACTTATTATATATGGTTTAAATAAAAATACATTTTCAATGAAAACTTTAATTGGCCTAAACCTGGCTTCTGGCCTGAGGCGGCTTGTGGCAATAAAGAAAGATATGATCAGGCTTATCAGGATATCAGGATTTTGATTTGTTTTGTGACATACTGTACAAGCTCAGTGAGGGAAGTAAAAGGGCCTAACAAACTCAGTTTAGATCTACACTGGCACACACATCTTTTATTCAGTTTTCCTGCCATAACGATAAAACGCATTATTACATGCAGAGCATTATTTTACAGTATAGTCTAGTATAGTCTAGTATAGTATCGTAGAGAATAGTAGAGAATAGTATAGTATAGTATGGTATTGTGTATAGTAAAGTATAGTCAAAGTGAATGAATATTTGCTTTGGCCTCAAACTGTCTACTGCAGATGTTATTCCTCAGAGTCCTTCCCCTGCAGACAAGGCCAGACAATGTCTCCCTGACCGATCTGGGACCAAACTATAAAAATGAAATGCAAAATGATTGTACCCTCTGTTTCCCCTGCCCTTGACTGACCCTGGAAACAAACCGTGTCCCCGTCCCGCCAGCAGCTGCAGACGGCGGAGCGGCTCGTGTCGTCTGGACGCACCACAATCACATCTGCTCCAGACGAAAACTGGGGAAGGTGAAGGGTGTCCAAGGACCCCCTGTACTCGAAATAGCCCAGCTCTGTGGCGATGTGCATCTAACGAACAGCGGGGCACACAGTATCACAGGAGATATTTTAGGAATGTCATGCGCTGGAATTACAAGCATAACCCGCGTTAACACGTGCTGTTACCCTGAACAAACTCGGCAGGCAGTACGAGCCGCCCGGCAGACAATAGGAAAAGAAAAATGATTTATGATGTTTTCAGCGGCAGGTTTGTCAGAACTGTGGTTTAAAAGCCTTGTCATACAGACTAATTTACAACAACTGGACACATTCTGCAAAAGATAACTGCCTGAATATGTGTTTGTGCTGTCAGTGACTGGGTAGACTCAGAAAAGTGTTTTATATGAGCGTTTAGGCAACAGCAGCTAAAGACCACAAGCTTCAAGTCACTGGATAACACCACATGGAGGCGCCAGAGTCATACATGGATCAATTTAGGACCTGTGCTTCCTCATCAAAGACTGGTAAACTGAAACCTGTGAGATCCATTAAAAATCCACAAAGCCCACATTAAGCTAAAACACTAAATATTAAAACACTGCTGCATTTGTTACTGCCGTGGCTGTGCATCTTTTTGATCTCTCCAAGGCACTGTGCCCAAAAGCCTTCATCATCATGGCTATATAAAGTCAAAACATACCGCACCGACATGTTTTAGTCACATGGTTGCTCTCCGATTAGCAGCGAGACAGATGATTAGAATTGTTCGCTCAGCAGCAGTGTAACCAATTTAACCCATGTATTTGCAATATGTCACATTTAAAGTTCCATTGTCCCCATGAATAGGTTCATGTGCTATTGAGAGTCATCATGTGACAGGATGCCATAAAGTAAAAAGAACCAGAGCTGCTTTAGAGTGGCAATAGTGTGGCCCTTCTGAAAGCGTGTCTACAGTTTGATGACGAAGCGGTCGATGGTGGTACTTTGTAAATAACACAGCGTTGCACAGATTAGATAAAATCACCTGCTGAAGCCTTGTGTAACAGAAAACATCTGGACAAGAGCCACAGCCGAGTTTTATTCACATCTGAATCCAGGCTTTGTAAGTCATGGAACCAGTAAAATGAAGTAGTGTTGCTTTAAAACACACTTCATTCACACTCTGGGTCTTCCTCATGATGGTGGAAAATCTCCAGTCGAAATAGAATGACTCAGCTTGGACTCAGTGTACGGCCCCTTTGAGAAGAGCCACTGCTGTGGCCGTGTGGGCCTGTTACACAGTGGAGGGGGGGTTACACTGTGAGCATGACGAACAGAGAAATGGCTTCATTAGCTCACTCTCCCGGTGGAGACCAATTAGTGTCTGGGAGCCGAGAGCCGACCGGTTACTATTTGACTTTGTAGCAGCTCAGGAGAATGTTGTGCTAAATGAGACGTCTGTTTTAGACACAAGTGCTGCAGGTAAAGACAACAGCATGATGATCTTTTTATTCTGGGAAGCACACTGTGTCTCTCCAGCACTGAGATTTAGAAACACTGTGAGAGAGTTGGGAGGGGTAATCCTCAATAGTGTGGTTAGCTCTCACTTTGACCAGTCCTTTCTGTCTCATGGAAAGGCTGGGAGCTGCTGCCTCCCTGTGTTTGAGTGTGGTAACTGTGTCTGTCTGCACTCTGAGAACACCACTGTCTGCACCGGACCAGTGATCACCAATGAGTCCAGTCACAGGCTATATGACAGGCCGTATATCAGTCTGAGCAGGTCTATATCCCACATCTCCGTCGCAGTAACATTAAGGAAATGACTTCAGGTTAAAGCACTAATGCACCTGTAAGCTGTTGTCCTAATCGTGCACAGACCAGTGCTCAACATCATCTTGTCTTAGCAGTTATTTCATTACTTTGGCAGTTTTCGACTGGATACAACCTGAAGAAGTTACTTTAAAACTCCTTGTCACATTGTAATAAGGGCATTAGGATAGGCCTCTTGTGGAAAAAAATGCATCTCTACTCTGTTTGTGTTACATGCAACATATGACAGTGTTCTCCAAACGACTCGCACTTCTGAAAGTGTGACCCAAAAGATTTGTCTCTCAGTAACAACTCTATAAAGCAGAAGGAACATGGTTTAGAACTCTGTGTCATTATTTATGTTTGTTTTTCCAAAGTGCGCTGACATATGTTCTGCAGTTATTAAGTTAGCTACAATAACTACATTTCTATAAAATACTGAAACGAAGTAACTTGACTTATTCATTTCAAAATATAATTTCAAAGTACAACTCCAGTGTACAACCCAAAAAAAGCAGTGTGACCTTAAGGAACGGACTGGTCAATAATACAAAAGGTGCAACAACGTGTCAGAGTGGTTAGCACTCCTGCCTCACAGCAAGAAGGTCGTGAGTTCAAAACCCGGCCGACTCAAACATTCTCGGCCAACTCCGGTCTTTCTGTGAGAAGTCTGTTTGTCCTCCATGTGTTACTGTGGGTTCTCTCCGGGTACTCCGGTTCCTCCAACTGTCCAAAGACATGCATGTACAGGTTAATCAGCAAATCTAAAGTGTCCCTAGTGAATGAATGTGAGAGTGAATGGTTTTCTGTCACTGTCTGTCTCTAAATGTTAGCCCTGCGACTAACTGGCCACTGTCCAGGGTGAACCCCGCCTCAGGCCCAAATCTGCTGGGATAGGCTCCAGTCACCTGTGACCCCTAACGGGACAAAGCGGTAGAAAATGAATGAATGAATGAATGAAAATCCATATGGAGGTAGTTTTATTTGAGCCATCTGAGTGGCACTGTTTACACAATTTACATAATTAAAAGTTTACTCTGAGAGAGTTCATACTGAGATGAATCCAAGTGAGCACAGCCCCAACCAGTGAGCCTCCGAACACAGACATTAAGACCGAAAAACTATCATCATTTCCTGGATTGCTAATTGCTCTGAGGACACATTCGGTAAAGACAGGTCTGGAGTTCCAAAAGCCAGAGTCGAATGTTTGAGTCCACTCTCAGGTGAAAAGATCCACAAACAGAAATGTACATCTCTGTTCCAGAGAGGCCGCCCTGCTCTGATTCACACATTCAGTCTCTCTCGGAGGGTTTTCTCACAGTGCTTAAAGACGAGCTGAGGCTGCAGACTGAATGCCTAATTACTCGTACAAACCTCGCAGCCACTTTCCGTCGTTTGTTTAGATCTTCAGACGAGACGACAAAGAAAAGAAACTAAGGGCTATTTGCAGAAGACGTGACGATGACAGTGCTGTTGGTGCGGCTCCGCCTTCAGGCCCCGGGACAGGCAGCACGTAAACACCATCCCCACGACATGACGGAGAACTGTTCCAAAAGCCTTAGCCCTACTCTTTGGCCGTAAGGGGTGGACACATGGATGAATATTAATATCTATAATAATATATGTCTAAATAAGATGATAATTATGATGCAATAATACATCCAGGCAGGTAGAAGCTCTCATGCAGCATATTCAAAGATTTGTTTCTGTCTCAGCTGGTGTTTTCTCTGGCTCTAGATGACAACAGACATTGATGATGTTCTGTAGCACTGCCCCGAGGTTCTTCAGATGCTCTGAAGTAAACGTAAATGTCTGCACTTTGGTGATGCATCTGTCCTAGAGTGAAGCTAAATGTGCACTTTACGACAGAAAGTGACTGAAATGTACTGTGTATATAATGTCTTATCAGTTCTTTGTGCAGTGGGAACATTGGTGTTTTCTGAGTCAAACAGTTCAGCTCTAGTCCATCGATCAGTTTTTATTGATCAGCTGCAAAACTCATCTTATTTTCTTCACAACAGCAAATGACTCCCATTTACTCCGTTTAGACGTCATATTTTTAGGCCTGCATGATTAGAAAAACAAACAAAACTCTAATTGAATATTGTGATAAGGATATGAGCGGCCAGTATATAAATAAATCCAAGACTCTGGGCTAGCTCTCTCTCGACAAAGCAGAAGCTAAATCAATATGAATTGAAGCAAATGTCCATCACATAGAAGACCATGACATTATCGTGATACAAGTCAGTCTTTGTGAAAGTTCATTCCTCTTCTTGTGCTTACTCCTGTTGGGGGTCACAGGCGCCTGGAGCCTATCCCAGCAGCTGTGGGCCTGGTACATCCTGGACGATGGTTGCAGGGCTTACATTTAGAGATGTACAGATATTGCAATAATAGCGATATTGCGATATCTGATGATAATGATAAAATTGCAATATATTGTGCAGTGTAATTTATTTGTTTGAAATTATTTCTTCCAATTCTTCACAGTACCTAGCTTTTAAGTAAGATTGATTTTTTAAAAAAACAACACGTCTTCTGTCCAATCCATCATCTCTGGAGCAGATCCACTCGCTCTTGGCCCAGTCCAAAGAACTGTTGCTCCCTCAGAACTTGAACTGACAGAGGATATGACAAATATAGATTTATACCAAAGAATATTAGAACCAGAGTTAAAAGTTCACTTTAACTTGAGGCAGCACACTTTAGTCCTTCAGGCGCTGTCAGCTCCTACAGCCGCACACACCGGTCCATCACACTTAGCTGCAGTCAAAGGGACTTGAATCGGATTTATTCTCACTCGCCCCCATCACTTCAAAATCATTAATCTGACGGGATAACAGGTCCCAAAAGCCCAGTGAAGCTGAAGACTCCGTGTGACAGTGGGACATTCTGTGGTTTTATGTACGCACAGCTCCAAAGAGCTAACGTTTCCTCTGCAAAGTGACAAAATTGTGATATATTTGTTAAATACTGCAAGGACAATATTTCCTTACACACACACACACACACACAAGCATTCACCGTCAAACACACACAGACTCTGGAGGCACTGGAGGCAAGGTGGGTGAACGACAGTATGACCTGGAGCAGGGACCGAACCGCCAACCTTCTGGTGACTGGACGCCCTCCTGAGCCACTGCGCTTAATGCTGTTGTAAAAAAGAGGTGCAGGAAACAGTAAAAAGATACTCAGCCCAGCATTTCCACCGACAGCCTGTGCCAAAAACAGAGCAGGACTATGTTGCACAGCCCTGGGCTTATGCTTAATTGGTCAAAGTTATTAAATTAGGCCTGTGCCGCACTGGGCAATTTATTCACAGACCTGTCAGCCCAGGTTTCACCAGCCCAGACGCAGCTCCTCTCACTGTGTGTTGTCTTACTTTAGCCTTGTTTCCACTGTAACGTTCAGGTCGGTTTGTTTGAGTTCCTCCTGAAGAGGCTTTCCTCTGCTGGGTCCAGAGAGAGACGTCTGCTGCAGAAACAGAGACGTCATCGAAAACACACAAAAGTCCTTTATGATAGAAAACACACCAGAACTAACCCGACCTGTCCCGTGCCACTCCAGTGGAAACCTTCTTATTGTGATGTTGAAGGGTTTATTCTGTCCAGTCTATGAATATGTCCAATCTTAAGTTTTCCTGCTACACCAATAAAACGGGACATAACAGTTGTAACTGATGGATTTATCTGCTTTCTTTGATTTGGACCAAAAAACTAAACACATATCTCCAGACGTTGTGTTGGTTGTTGCTTGCTCTGCCACAGACCTTCGTACCTCATGCAGCAGCTTGTCCACAGCTCTGGTGACGTGCTCCTGCGTGAACTCTTCTGGATTCTTCTGGCTTCAGCTGAAACACAAACAAGTCACGCAGCGCCGACAGCACAGGAGGCAGCGAGAGGAGCGAGCAGCCGTGAGCTTTATTCCCCAGACCAGAGCTCAGCCGAGGAGCGGCAGGTCTGCGGGGCTCAGTTTCCAAGGCAACGGGCCAGCTGGGAGAGCGCTGTAAATCAAAGCATGAAGGAGATATCAAGGGATTGAATGATTAGAAAGAGCGAGAGGAAAGGGATCGAGCGGGATGGAGATGGATGAAAGGAGGCAAAGGAGGCAAAGGAGAGAGGAAACAAAAGTGTTGTTTTTCAGTGGACCTGTTGAGAGCCCTGAGGCCAGAGACACGACTCGAGGAGAAGGCTGAGCGAGGAAAGAGACAGGAGGCTATTGGATTACATATAACAAATGAATCTGATTTGGATCATAATAGAACCTATAACATATATACATTAAAACTGAAGGAATAAATAAGACCTCGATGTGTTTAAGTTTGAGCCTAGTACCTGATGGAGAGGACTTTGTTTATTTGATATGGTATTACTCTGTCAGCCTATCGTTTGATATTTAGTGTCTTGTAAGCCCCTCCTTCAGGTGCATGTCACAGTGAATAAACTAAACTAAAATATTGTGATACTTTTCAGACACTTTCACTTTATATTGTAGTTTTAGCTCAACTATTTATTATAAATCTGACACAAGTATCTGACAAATAAATGTGTAAGAGGTCAGAGGTCAGAGAAGTGGAAGGAAATTATTAAATTAATACAATATGTGCTGTTTCATTCATAAAAAGAGGTCAGTGTCCTGATGTTGTCGTTTCAGGAGCACCTCTGTCTCACTCACCTGTCCAGGCTTCATCATAAACATACATTTCTGATCATGTCCCTCACAGTTCATCATTTTCCTCTGCCTCAACCCTTTGAGCTCCTCCTAAAGGACTACCAGAACCTCCAGAACCTCACCTGTGTTTTTATGTTATTACTGATGTTAATGCACCACTGCTGCTGCTACTCTTGTTGCTCTTGTTCTTCCTAGCTTTCCAGAGGTGTCTATTGTTTTATATATATTTTATAGATTGTTTCTGACTCTATAAGTGACTATACATTCACCTTCTCAAGTAAGTTGAAAGTCAGGCCCACCCAGGCCCACGCAGTCAGTTGCTTCTGAAGATAGCGTAATGCGGGGGCACTCAGTAGGTGGACCGCGGTCCGGATCCGGACCTCACGAGAGGCTGTGATCTGGACCTCAAGACATTATTCATAAAGCACGTTGTGTAAAACATATTTTTGAACAGGCACTTCTAGGACAGCTACGTCAACACGCGCGGGTCCTCATGTTACTATGGTTACGGACAGAGCAGCGGGAATTTTCAACAAGTTTAGCTTAGCCTGATAAAGCGTTACAAACGACTAAAATCTAACAGTTGAGCCTTGGCAAAACATTACGAAGATTCACTGACGTTATGGACGGAGAGGAAACGTTTATTTTAGTTTATTCATCTCCTCAGCTCCATGTCAGAGTCAGAGCTGAACAACAGCACATTATCCTCCAGTCCAGGCTGCTGTGATAATCAGAATGAATCCAGAACTGAACCAGGACTGGACAGGTTTCATGTCGGGATTAAAAAGACTCAGAGGAAAGTGAGGACGTCTAATAATGTGGTGAGTTGTACATATGTAGTATTGACTCGTTTGTCGCATATTTGACCTCATTTACAAACAACGTGAGTAATTAGCTCACGCTGTTCGCGTTCATTTGAACACAACACACTTTCATTTGAACATAACACGCGTTCATTTGAACACAACACGCGTTCATTTGAACATAACACACGTTCATTTGAACATAACACACGTTCATTTGAACACAACACACGTTCATTTGAACACAACACACTTTCATTTGAACACAACACACGTTCATTTGAACACAACACGCGTTCATTTGAACATAACACACGTTCATTTGAACACAACACACGTTCATTTGAACACAACACACTTTCATTTGAACACAACACACGTTCATTTGAACCCAACACGCGTTCATTTGAACCCAACACGCGTTCATTTGAACACAACACGCGTTCATTTGAACACAACACACGTTCATTTGAACACAACACACGTTCATTTGAACACAACACACGTTCATTTGAACATAACACACGTTCATTTGAACACAACACACGTTCATTTGAACACAACACACGTTCATTTGAACACAACACGCATTCATTTGAACATAACACACGTTCATTTGAACACAACACACGTTCATTTGAACACAACACACGTTCATTTGAACACAACACATGTTCATTTGAACACAACACATGTTCATTTGAACACAACACGCGTTCGTTTGAACACAACACGCGTTCATTTGAACATAACACACGTTCATTTGAACACAACACATGTTCATTTGAACACAACACATGTTCATTTGAACACAACACGCGTTCGTTTGAACATAACACACGTTCATTTGAACACAACACGCGTTCATTTGAACACAACACATGTTCATTTGAACCCAACACATGTTCATTTGAACACAACACGCGTTCATTTAAACCTAACACACGTTCATTTGAACACAACACATGTTCATTTAAACCTAACACATGTTCATTTGAACACAACACACGTTCATTTGAACACAACATGCGTTCATTTGAACACAACACGCGTTCATTTGAACCCAACACATGTTCATTTGAACACAACACGCGTTCTTTTGAACACAACACGCGTTCATTTGAACACGACACATTTGAACACAACAAACGTTCATACTACTGTATCCACTACTGTCGAGCTGAGTTGATGATAGTGTTGATTTGATGATAGTGTTGAGTTGATGATAGTGTTTGTATTGAAGATAGTGTTGATTTGAAGATAGTGTTGAGTTGATGATAGTGTTGAGGTGCGTGCTAATGTTGTAGAGCTTATGTGCTCTGATTAAACGGTGGTGTATTCAAGCAGGTGTAGTTGTGTTCGTCGGCAGTATAGCTCAGTGGGTAAAGCGGCCGTCCTTCGACCGGCGGGTGGGCGGTTTGATCCTCTCAAAACATCCCAAAACATCATAACATCCTGCTCTCCCCCGCATACTGTCGTTGTGTCCTTGGGCAAGACACTTAACCTACATTGCCTCCAGTTAAGTTCTGTAACACTGGTAAATAGTTTAATGTATGTAAAGCGCTTTGAGTGCCTACTACAGTAGGTGGAAAAGCGCTATTTAAAAAATTTAATTTTTTATAATTGATGCATTTTAGGCTAGGCCCACTCCATTTTCTCTGGGCCCACCTACATTGTGATTCCTGGCTACGCCAGTGGATTAAAGCGACAGAACTCAAGACCAGCTTGTGCTTGAGTCTGAAAATCAGAGCTGGCATCTGAAAAGGAGGCATGTGGGTTTAAAAAGACCTATTACGTGATCGTGCATTTATTTTTTTACTGCTACAGTGCATGAGTCTGATTCTGATTAAACATTGGAGTCCTTTCCCGACAGAGGACTGACACTGTTCAGATGAGCTTTGTTTTATGAATGAGACTCTGAGCTGGGACGCTGCGGGCCTCAGTTTTTATGACAACCCGACCGAGGCAGAGCTGTAGTATTAATATTACACACTCTGCTACAGCTGTAAACTCCAGCCTGTAGGACACATTTAGTCCTGCAGCAGGCTTCAAACTCTCACTAGTTTTGTTCAAGCTAAAAGCATTATTTCTTTATTTCTGATATATTCTCCGGTTAATGACATTAATCAATAAAAATCAAAAAAGAGTTAAAGCAAAGTCATCTGGACTAGGTTTTTAAGGTGAAGAGGTTTCTGGGCCTTGTAGAGTAAAACTTTAATGTCTTTGATGTCCCTCTGGTGCAATTTGCTTCACAGACAGAACTGAAGAGAAATGTTAATAATAGATCAGGCACAGAGCAGGATCCAGACCCCCACCCCCACCCCAAACACACACACACACACACACACACACACACACACACACACACACACACACACACACACCCCACGCGGCTCAGGACAGAGATCCAATGGCTTACAGCTGATGCATTATTAAAGAATCTAAAACTAAAAGGACAAAACATCTCTTGTTTCTGTTATTGGTGCCATTAGAGACGTTCAGGTCCTGGAAGCAGCAACAGGATTATTCAAGAATCTAAAACAAGAAGCAGGCCCCACAAAGTTACTATATTTCTATTAAAATTTGTATAAAACGTGCACTTTTAAAACAAAACGATACCAAACCTTAAATTCAACTCAATATCAGCAGCTGTTGTGTCCTTCAGAGCTTTATGACAAAACCTCTGACCAATATAATAATGGAAAAAGTGGAAGACAAAACAAGTTTTTGACTTTGGCCTTCACCCTTTTGGTCATATAAGTTTTGTTTGAAAAAAATATTCCATTTCTTTTTTCTTTTTTATTAACTAAAATAATAATAATAATAATAATAATAATAATAATAATAATAATAATAATAATAATAATAATAATAATAAATGTAAATATAAATATACATTTAAATATAAAAAACAGAAGTTGTTTATTAAATTTAAAACTTATACAGCTGTTGGAGTCTAGAAAGCTGAGGAAAGGCAAGAAACAATGTCTCTATATAGTCATAACAATTGGACATTGATTAACTTAATACTTTACAAACTTCAGGATAACTCCAACATTTACTGAACAGTCAGTGTGCTGAGTTGGATCATCACAGTTTTTATCCAGCAGCTGGTGCCTGACAGATGCATTTCTAGAGGTTTTCTAAATTATGATTGACTGAACACATTTTAACCCAATCATGTGATCAACTGAAAATGTAAAAAGAAGCGAGTGTGAGGCTCTTTACTGACAGATCCTCGAGCTGAGTGGTGGTGGAAATGTTTCATTTTCATAATGTCTATTATAACTTTTTACTACATCCACTTATAGCCATAGATTTGTTGCTCTGTCCGACTTGGTGCCCGCTGCCTGAGCCCAGACAGTGGCACGCTGAGTGTTGTTGGCCACGACAAGTAAAGCTGCTGAAAAACTGCAGAGATGGGAAGAAGTGCATGGTTTTATCTCTGTTCTCTCTCACATTTACACTTATTTACGTCTGGCCTGGTGCTATTGTCCCGGCCAAACTTAAGGGCACTGTCCAATTAGTGCCAAAGCCACTCAAAGCAGGTTCAACTCAATGAAGCGGTTTTAAAGCAGTGCTCTGGCAGCAGACTCCTCTGCTCACTGCTCACGGCCTTCAGGGCTGAAGAAGAAATGTTTGCAGAGAAAAAACATCTGAGACATCTCACTGCAAATATTTGGACACTTTAGTCTCCCTCTGACCTATCGTATTCTCAACAGGCACATGGATGAAGAACAACACTGCAGCAAGGACACGTTTTTGCACTGTCATCCATTTTTATCAAATACTTCAGCCTTCATTTACTACAGACAGGAAATCTCTGGATTACAAACCTGGGAAATTAAAGGCAAAATTAAAAACAATACTCAAAGAACTCAGATTTTTTTTTACTACAGTGTTCGAAAAATGTCCTAATTCCTATTTGAATAACCTCAGACTTCAAAAGAAAACTCTGGGCAGTCTGTTATATCTCTTTTGTACCAGTAGGGGGCGTCTAAAGCTGCTGCGCCACTGGTTTTATAGATGAAGATATTGCTTTAGTCGTCTGCTGCTGAAATAACCCTCGGTGGCACCTCATTAGCCAAAAGCAAACACAGAGTGTAGAGTTTTCCAAGAAAAATACACCACTCCCTATTTATTCACTGAGGAGAGGAAGGAATCTAATATTCAGCTCCAGTCTGACACTCGTCCTGGAGAAAAGTACACCAGCCTCAGGAACAACAGAAGAGAGAAGATAGATGAACTGTAGCAGGTCTGTTTTTACCTGTAGCTGAGAGCTCAGTGATGCAGACGTGACAGTTAGAGTACAGCAAAATAGCATTAGCATCAAGGCCATATTGCGAGACATACAACTGAAGGCTTTTGACACCATTACCCTTTTTTAGTTGAGACTGACATAATGTAACTGTACTTATTGTTGTTTTAAGGTTATTACTTTAATTATTTTCCTTCAGATCAAATTGAGCTGTATATATGAGCTGTATATTCTTGAACAAACCTGCTGTTGTTCAACCTACACACTTCACCTTTAAGTGTTTAAAATGAAATATTCAACAGAACAATGGCTTTAAAAATGACAATCAGTAAAAAGAATGTTAACATAAAAAACACTGCACTCAGCTTAACTCTGGGGTCAGTGATATTCAGTAAAAAGACAGACATCAGCTGAAGTTTTGGAACATTAAATATTGATAAAATTGCTTTTTATTCATCTGGACATGCTCTCTGATTTTAAAAAAAGTCTGCCAAACGTACCGTGAAAATGTCACGTTATGCATTTGTTTCTTTTGAGGCGGAACAGCTGCACGAACATAACACACAAACACAAACTCTAATACATTTTTCATCTTTCCAATCTCTTAGCGTCCCACAAATTCATTTCTTCTCTGATTCATGGCTCTAATTTCAACGAGACGTGAGGCACTGTGCGTTAAAGACACACTCGCCTCAACAGATGGACTTCCACTAGCAATAAAAAAAAAAGCTAGACCGTTCTCGTGACATTAACTGACACAAACCAAAAGTTAATTGCCCCAAAGAGGCGACTCTGCACTTCCCCGCTCTCATCTGCCCCCGTTAAAGAGGGACGGGTGATTGTGCACGACTTTGAGGAAGACTGAGGAGAGCAGATGAACATGAACATTTTATCACTCACAGGAAAACAAAAGGACAGAAAACAGTTCAAGCAGAACACAAGCAGAGCTGACTGTGAAAAATGGATTTCTGCAGGAGTGTGTGGTTGTCATGTAACATTTATAAACTTACTAATGAAGAGTAGACCATAATTATCACGATGTATGTTTTCAGTATTGTTTCTACTGTAACTGTTGAAGCGGCTGATGACATTAAAGTAGCAAAGGGCCTTGTTTATTGAAATTTAACATTAACCCATTCCTGTTTCAGTTTTATAAATATTTGAAAAATAACTTTTTTACTGATACTTGATATTTGTTATGAATTATTACTAATTAGTAAATTATAGACAAGAATCAATGTTTTCAGACTTTTCTGTTTGGTTCAATCCAAATGTTCAGGTGAAAGCTCCAGGACGTGGTCCAGACCAAACTGAACCAAGATCCGGTTCATTTGTGAAAGAGAGTTTGGAGATAGTTCAGACTTCAGACTTTAGACCAGAGGTCACTAATAGGCGGACCGCGGTCCGGATCCGGACCCAGCCGCCGTTCTATCCGGACCCGGACCAATAACCCATAAATAATTTAGAATTATTGACTTTTGTCGGAGTGTTTCTATTTTAACCCGCGCAGCTTTTCTAGCATCTAAGGCAGGGTACTCAATAGGCGGACTGCGGTCCGGAACCGAACCCCGAGAGACTTTGATCTGGACCGCAAGACATTATTCATAATTACAAGCGCATTTTGTAAAATTTATTTTTGAACCGGCACTTCTAGGACAGCTACCTTAACACGCGCGGGTCCTCGGGTTATTATGTTTACAGACAGAGCAGCGGCAAATTCAACATGTTTAGCGTAGCCTGATAATGCGTTAGAAACGACTAAAATCTAAAAGTTGAGCCTTGGCAAAACATTACGAAGATTCACTGACGTTATGGACGGAGAGGGAACGTTTATTTTAGTTTATTCATCTCCTCAGCTCCATGTCAGAGTCAAAGCTGAACAACAGCCCTTTATCGTCCAGTCCAGGCTGCTGTGATAATCAGAATGAATCCAGAACTGAACCAGGACTGGACAGTTTTCATGTCAGGATTAAAAAGACTCAGAGGAAGTGAGGACGTCTAATAATGTGGTGAGTTGTACATTTGTCTGTCATCTTCTCTATTGTGTTGTAAGTGAGGTACTTGACTCGTTTGTGGCATTAGTAGTAGTAGTAGTAGTAGTAGTAGTAGTAGTAGTAGTAGTAGTAGTAGTAGTAGTAGTAGTAGCTCACGCTATTCGCGTTCATTTGGACCCAACACGTGTTCATTTGGGTGATTAAAAACTGAAAAGGTGTGAAAGAAGGGTTTGGAGATGAGTGACACAGGTTGAGTCTTCCTTAAGTTGTGTCAGTTTGTGTGCGAATCCTAAATGCTATTACAGCATTTAGGATTAATTACGGGGTAATTACACACGGGGAAAACAAAGGATAAATACAGAATACAGTGGACATTCATATCCGTATTGTTTAAGAGGCTGTAGGTGTGTAAACTTTACTTTAAAGAATTATATTCAAACCCATATCCTTTTATTTACATTTTCCGGACCCCTGACTTGAGGAAAGTTAACTAAGTGGACCTCGGCTGATTTTAATTGAAGACCCCTGCTTTAGACCAAATACAGGAAGTGACGGACGATTAAACTGATGAAGACGAGAGAACAGAGGGAAACTGATATCAGTCGGGTTTAAAAACACATAAAACACAGAGATTATGTTGTGTTCTGTTTTGTATGGCTCTGGTTTTCTGGTTGCTCTACAACAGAACCCTTCTGCGAAGTTTCCTAAAGAGTGTTAAAGTGATTTAAATCAAGTCTGAAACAGAGCATTTGAAGTTTCATCTGTTTGTATTAACTCTATATTAATAATATCATGACCCTACTCCAGTCTGATTATTGTATTTCTGTAAAATGAGCCTCTGCAGAGACACATACCTAAGCTCTGTTTATAGTTATATAAATCTTAGGAACAGAAAATCAGTATCCCCTTAGATTCCTCAACACCTGCTTCTTTTATTTCACTGCCCTGCTGTTTTTTGTCCAACAAAACAATGGCGCTGAGTGCTTGCAAACACTTACCACACCTGTTTTCTCTGTTTTCTCTGTTCAAACAGCACATCTACCACAGTCTCACGTTTAATCAAGAGGCTTTGACCTCACGACCTCTACATTACCGGACAGTGCTGCCGTTTGTCATCAGGCCTGAATCACTCACAGCACCACTCGCAGGAACACTGTGGTTCTAACTCCGTCCGGATGCTCTTATGTGTGCCCTCTTTGACAATCTCGATAGCATCTCTCCTTGCCCACGACTCCATTCCTTCACTGTGATTCATCGCACTAATCCCAACTCGTCAGGATGCACAGTGCGTCCCAGAACAATCCTGGAGCTACACACCCCCCGCGCTGCCTTATTGATTATGTGCCCATACAGCGGACTTCATTTGTTGCGTAGAAATGCAGAGACTTTTCAATTATCTTTGAAAGTCTAAAAATAGCCCAGACCTCTGTCGGGCTTCTGTCTGCGAATAAACCGCCGCCTCTGAGTGATTTATCTGTTGACAGTTTCAGCCAACATACTATTTCCTTATTGGTTTTCGTTTGACCTTAACCTGGATAAACTTTTATAAAGGCATCTTCAAATGAAACAAGAACAACTGTGTAAAATATAAAAGCTGTTGATGCAATGGCATTTAATCCTCTTTGTCTCGAGAGGCTGATCATTTAATCAAACAGTTCATATTTAGAGCTAAAAATAATGGTGGGCATCTGCTGAAAACCAAAAATAGCTCTGGGTGCCCTGTTCTTGGAGACACATATGCTGCAAAAAAACAAAAACAGAAAATGCCAAAGCTGCCGGCTGTGTGTTTTGGCAGGAGTTTGTGACAGGAGTTTGTCTGAGTAAATTCTCACTGAAACGTGAGAGGAAGCATTAGGAGAGAGGATAAGCAGGAGGGGAAAGCAGGTGTCTTTGTTGGCACAGTGCAGAGTGTGCAGAGTGGGCCCAATTAAACATGGGAACACATTCTTCTGTTAAGTTTTAGTTTGGTCTGTGCTACAGCTGAAAGATATTAGCAGCAGATTTAAGACAGAAATGATTAAAAGTCAAAACGAAGTGTGAATATGGCTTTGTTTAGCCACTATGAGCCTGTTTCCACTGAAAGAACAGGACAGAGGAAACTCAAGAAGAACACTACACAGTGGAAATACAGAAGAAAGTCAGAGATTATTGTGATGTCTGGTGACGTCTCACGGTGAATGAATATCTGTCAGAGTCTGGCCCTGGTCCGGGACATACCAGGCTCAGGTCCTGTGACACGTTCAGATGTAGAAAATAAATGGAGGAAAGATTACTGAACCTGCCTTTAAAGCTGACACAATTATTTATTTTGCTCCATTAGCCGAGTTTATTGACATCCAAAGTGTAAAAGTCTGTCACAAGGAACACTGCCAGCTGTATTTGTGCTCGTGACAATGATAATCCATTTTGGATTGGCTCTTGTTTGTGGACGACACTGAAGTGTGTCACAGACAGAGACTCAGGCTTGTAATGAAGAATTAGGATCTGTCGATGGAGGAGATTTACATTTTGCTGAAATTGTTCCAGTTTTTAGACTCACTTTATTTCAGATTGATGAATCTTTCCTCCTGAGACTCTTTCTAAAACGGGCCTCCTGCCAAATGCTCTTCCTTTTCCCGCCTTTTGTTGACCCTGTCCCAACCTTTTTGAGACGGATCAAATCCAAAAAGAGCAAATATTTTTCATGAAATGGTAAAATATTTCTGATTCATTTACATTTTACACAATGTCCCAACTACTTTGGAATTGGGTTTGGTTTGGCTCAGTGTTCATTTTATAATGACACTTAATGTACAGTAGGGGATTACCATCTGTCACACAACAGAGCTGCCAAACGAAGAGCCACGCTCAGGGAACATGCTCATAAACTCCAGAACATGGAGGAAAGTTCAGTGGACTAGATCTGTGAACAATGACAGTAAATGTTGGATTTGTTCCAGAGCATTGGTGTCAAACTAACACTCACCCTGACAACACTGGGACATGAACACACATATATTGACTCCTGTTCCGCCCGTGCACTCTCTTACCACCCGCAGCAGCCGCCTCTGCTCCTCGAAGGTGCCACAGCAGCCCAGCTCGCCTGTTACCATGACGATGGCTCTAGCCAGGACCAGGATGTAGGCGGAGGCTTGGAAAGGAGCAGGCTTCTCCACCGAGGTCCAAAACACCCACCGCCTTCACCACAGCGCCGCCAACGACACAACAGAGGCAGAACTGTAATGGTTTAACAATGGCAGGTGAAGGGTTAAACACGCTTCAATACAAAGTCCTTCACTGTGACTAGTCGTACTACGAGAATGCAGGTAGTGTCATGTTGAATCTCTATTAACAGCCCCCCGACAGTTGAGGATGATGTGAAGAATGACAGCCGTATCCGTCTGAGGAGTTAGCAGATGGTGCCGTCGCTTTGACAGAGACTTCAGTCCGAGCAGATGCCTAATTTAGACTTCACTTAAACATGACAGACGCCTGCTACTGAGGCACAAAGACACAAAGCAAACAGCATCCAGCACACGCTCAGTCACAAAGAACATATGTACTTTAACATAGACTTTATCTTTGCATATCACTCAAAAAGAACAATTACTTTTCTATTTGTACTAGAACCTATAGGTTAACTCCATATCTGTTAAATTAAATAAATAACGTATTTTTTATTTTTATTTTTACAAGGCACAGTTAAATATGGTCCAAAAAGTCCCACACAAATCGAGCCTATTCCTGCTAAAAAAAAACTCAGTGAACCTAAGAAAATGGCGGGCACTGCCAAGGATTCGGCCTAAATGAGGAACATTAGAGCCCCCTAGTGGTGTCAATAATTTACTACAAATCCCTCCATTCTCAGCCTACAGGAGCTGTCTTTACTGATCTGTCACAAAGATATTTAATAAGATTCACTACCTGTTAATTAAAAGTTCAAATTAATGTGCACATGTGGCATTTTTATGTAAATTGTCGCATTTATAAGAAATATTTTTTTATTTAAATATAAAGTGAGTGAACATAAAATATAAATAAATAGTGTGAGTACTTTTGTGGATGTAGGCTCTTCAAATCCTTCTGTCTCTTCATGTAGTCCAGACTGAACCAGACCAGACCATGTAGTCCAGACTGAACCAGACCAGACCATGTAGTCCAGACTGAACCAAACCAGACCATGTAGTCCAGACCGAACCAGACCAGACCATGTAATCCAGACAGAACCAGACCAGACCATGTAGTCCAGACCGAACCAGACCAGACCATGTAATCCAGACAGAACCAGACCAGACCATGTAGTCCAGACCGAACCAGACCAGACCATGTAATCCAGACAGAACCAGACCAGACCATGTAGTCCAGACCGAACCAGACCAGACCATGTAATCCAGACAGAACCAGAACAGACCATGTAGTCCAGACCGAACAAGACCAGACCATATAGTCCAGACCGAACCAGAGCAGACCATGTAGTCCAGACCGAACCAGACCAGACCATGTAATCCAGACAGAACCAGACCAGGCCAGACCATGTAGTCCAGACCAAACCAGACCAGACTACACCATGTAGTCCAGACCGAACCAGACCAGACCATGTAGTCCAGACAGAACCAGAGCAGACCATGTAGTCCAGACCGAACCAGACCAGACCAGACCATATAGTCCAGACCGAACCAGAGCAGACCATGTAGTCCAGACGAAACCAGACCAGGCCAGACCATGTAGTCCAGACCGAACCAGACCATGTAGTCCAGACCGAACCAGACCATGTAGTCCAGGCCGAACCAGACCATGTAGTCCAGACAGAACCAGACCATGTAGTCCAGGCCGAACCAGACCATGTAGTCCAGACAGAACCAGACCAGGCCAGACCATGTAGTCCAGACCGAACCAGACCATGTAGTCCAGACAGAAACAGACTAGGCCAGACCATGTAGTCCAGACAGACTTGACCCTCGTTGACCCTATGTTTGGGGTCACTCACCTTGCATTTAGTTTAATCTTAAAAAAAAAAAAACAGCATTTCTTCACCTCGTCCTAAAACGAGATGTTTTTGTTTTCTAATATTCCCGTGTTTATTTGTGTAAAAAAATGATGAATATCACATGTGTTGCTGAACGTGTGGCCACACTTTGAGAGTCGGTGAAAACTGTGAACTTATGAATAAATATGAACAGACGCAACACTGCAGACATTGAGACGCACATATCTGAGCCCCAGAGTTAACAGGCAGGACAATGAGGAAAGGGCTGGGGTCTGTGAATGCATCCTCCGCTCTGGTGCATGAGTTTAAACAACAGCAGGGCCTGAATGAACGCCATTGTGGGAAAGTATCTCTCACAGCACAACGACAGAGAGGTTTATATGAGTGGGAATCTTTAGGGCTCTCACAATTTGATTTTTTTCAGAAACAACTGAAGAAAACCTGGAAAAATATTCATCATAAACCAGTCATTTTAAAAAAAATCTAGTAGTAAACTAGTATAGGCTACAGAAAATAATATTAACATCCAACCTCCTCAGTGGCTCACCCCATATACTTGGGAGGCCCGGGTTTGAGTCCAGCTCAATCGGTTTGGCTCTCTCTCTCTCTCTCTCTCTCTCTCTCTATGAAATAAAAAGTGGACTTGTTTGTTGTGTTTGCAGTTGTTCTGTTCCTCTAACGCCATAAAGAGTCATTGTGTAAGACGTTGCATCTACAGTGGATCAACATTGCACACACATTACATTACCACAAACAATCATTACAACACTCTTGTTAAGAAGGTCTCAGCTGTTTTTGTGGAATTGTTCATTAAAATACCCATAAAACAAAGGAAATATCTACAGTCGTCATTAAGCTCCATAAAAACTCACCACTGAGCCACTGGGGCGGCAGTGGCTCAGTGGTAGAGCGGTCGTCCTTCAACCGGAAGGTGGTGGGTTCGATTCCTGCTCTCCCCACAAAAAATACTGTCGTTGTGTCCTTGGGCAAGACACTTAACCCACCTTGCCTCGTATGAATGTGTAAGAATGTGCAGTGAATGTATGTGGTGTTGGTCGGAGAGGCCGTAGGCGCAGAATGGCTGCCATGTCTCTGTCAGTGTGCCCCAGGGCAGCTGTGGCTACAGTTGTAGCTTATCATCACCGGTGTGACTGTGTATGAATGAATAATGGACAACCTGTAAAGCGCTTTGAGTCCCTGAGAAAGGCGCTATATAAATCCAAACCATTATTATTATTATTATAAAAATAATAGAATAGAATAAATCAGAAGGAGATCCTTTTCCACAAAAAACAGCCACTGTCACACAGTCCTGTTCGTTCACAAAAGAGGCCCTCGGAGATGTTCTCAGAACTATATTGACCTGATGCCAGTGAGAACTGTCTTTTTTAAAACTCCTTGTAAATATTTATTTAACAAAGATATTATTGTTCTCTAAATAAATGTTTAGGCTTTTGGAGAGTGACACACAGAGGGTTTTTAACAATCACACATCACATTTTTGTAAAAAATTTATAATATTCAGAGTTATTTTTATATTTGTAAATAAACAAAATTAAAATTTGGCCAACACAATCTGTTTTGATAAAAATAAATAAATAAAAATTCAAATATGTATATTGTTGCAGGTTTGAGGAAAGTCCTTGTTTTTCACTGCAATACCTTATGTGTCCACTGGTGGCGCTGGGGTTAAGAGGGAGCAGCAGTCTTTTCAGATTCAGAACATCCACAAAGAGAACCCAGTGGAAGGAGCCATTACAGACTGGGTCTGTTCAGACGCTGTAGAAAAAACAGGAACAGTCAGCTCTTCGGCCGCCGGGATGTCCCATAAAGGTCAGCAACGTGAAGTATCTGTTCTTATCAGTTTAATATAAAATTAAATACATTTCAATTCAAAATTCATATTAGAAAAAAAAGATTTTAGATTTATGTTTCAATGTTCCTCTGTTAAAACGGATGGGACTGCAAAAGGATCATTTCACCAGCAGATGGCACCAAATATGAACTCAAGCCACCCCCAGATTTAAATTGGACCAAGTGAAAGTCAAATCCATTTTTATTTCATTCATAAAAACCATGGTAGTATCAATTCCTTACAATAAAA
This sequence comes from Neodontobutis hainanensis, assembly GCA_024349245.1. Classification (NCBI taxonomy): domain Eukaryota; kingdom Metazoa; phylum Chordata; class Actinopteri; order Gobiiformes; family Odontobutidae; genus Neodontobutis; species Neodontobutis hainanensis. The sequence goes on along the minus strand of JALDNG010000002.1, from coordinate 17,286,968 downwards.
TATTTAAGCAATTACATTTGAAAAAGAACATCACAAATATTTCCTTTAAAAGTGCACTGATTTACATAAACGCTAGTATTCACTGTCCCTTAATTATTAACCCTTTAAAAAATATCACAAACTGTAAACCTGACATCTTCCCCTTTACGTGAGCACTTTATAAACGTAACCAAATTAGGGAACTACATAAACTGTAGTTAAAATCACATTTCAGCTCAACAATAGTTTAAACCATAAAACTCCAGTGGTGTCACTAACAGACAGTATCAGCCAGACAAGAAAGGGTTTGACAATGGAATACAGTCTACCGTTGAGCTCACTGTATGCTTAAGTGGGTTTTCTCCAGGTACTCCAGTTCCACACATCAATATAAAAACATCCAATAATCGCTGGTGCTGCCGAAAATTCAGTTCCACACAGGGATAACCCCCCCAAAAAAAATCCAGACTAAAGTGTGGCATAGCATTAAAGCAACTGGTGTGATTGGATACAACAAGGCAGCCTGGGTTTCATCATGGTTTAAAAAACAGGTTGATTAAGTCAAATCATGCATTTCTTTTAGACGTTACAGAGAAGTAAAGCCTTGTATCCACGGTGCAGGTCGGTTCTGATGTGTTTCCACCAAAAGGGTCTGAAGTGTCCCCAAAAAGTGTACCATACAACTTTGAGGGACGCCTCGGCCTGGGGTCCTTAGTGGGTCCAGCCTTGTGGAAACTTTAGGAGGAGTTAAACCCTGCCATCAGCTGATTGGACGAGAGAAAAACCTCACTACAAGAACGACGTGTAACTGAGAATGTAATGTTCAGAAAGAAACAGTTGAATGTTTCCTCCAGCCTCTCACTGCTACAACAGCATTTACTCTGATTTAGATTCAATATTAACAATGAACCAGGTTTAGAAAAGTCTGCCTCAAATCCCTTTTATTTCTCGAAACAGAGACAGGACTTGAGTGTCTTTGATGACGTCTCTCTCTGGACCCGTGCCCCAGAGTGAAAACAACACTTAAAGCTTCTATTGACTTAGGTTTGTTTCTTTGGTCAGACAAGCGTGAATAAAGGTTAGATATTTCACAAAACAAGCGTTCACGAGCTTCTATAACATGTACAAAACAGTCTCATGGCTCTCAAAGCAGCAAGAGTCTGTCCAGTTAAACCCATTCACTTTGCAAAGTCTCTCAAATTGTGTCCAGAGGCAGTTTATTCTGCGTGTGTTGGTTCTGCCTCCTGGAAAACCAACTCGTATCTTTAGTAAACTGTTGGTTGTGTAGAAGAGAATAGGAGTTAACCCCAATAAGCATCATCATAAATACAGTACTTACGAAAACTGTCTGCATAAAAAGTTAACAAGTGACATGATCTTTAAAACCTGTATTTCCCATTAAAGCAACATAGAATTCTTACAGTCATTGATAAGGTTGAGTTTCTCAACGTTCTCTAGTTTTTTTAATTTCCATTTTGAATTTATTTGCATGGACATGTAGAAAGTAGAATTAAAAGAAGGTCTCAATGTCTCAAGTCATAGCAGAGAAACTTACAAGAGCAAGTTTTGTCATTAAACCGTTTTAAGACTGCCTGATAAATAACCAGGAACATACACACAGCAGCGTTTCATGTAAAAATGAGCTGTTGTTGAAAACCTGAGATCTTTTCTCGACAGTATTTGGCTTGTGGAAAGTCTTTTTTAGAAAGGCCACACTGATCCTGGAGGGAGTGTAGTCCTGGTGCGAGGTGAGCTCAGACGGTCTCAGCGGGTTTTCCTGTAGTAAACCAAAGATGCCACTAATACTATGGATGCTGCAATGGCTACAGTCCTCCATCGAGTGAAGCCACGGATAACCCCCTCCTACAGAAAAACAGAAGTTAGATTGAAATATTAAAACACAAGACAAGTCCAGATTTCTGATTGTACACTATCAGAGTTGTAACACTCAAAATCCAGGCACAGAGACTGGATCTAAAGAGGCCAGCCTTAATGAGAACTGTTGGTATGAGGTTTGTGTTTGGAGGACCCTGTGGAGGTGTCAATGACACTTGACCTTTAAGATATCCTCCGGCGCAGCATCTTTCCACAGCTGCGAGAAGATCCTCTTTGAGGAGATATGAGATACACCAGAGCGCCCTCCGAGTCAAACACAGCAGAGCGGAATACTCCGGAAAACATGCATCTTTCAGGTTTTCTTTATGACCACAGTCCTGGAGCTTTCTCCTGAACATTTGGTTCAGCTCAAACAGTGCAGCTGTGAACACGCTCTGAATATAAGACTGAACCAGGTCAAAAACTGCACTTTTCATTCGGACTCACTTTGATTCAAGCTGAAATGTAATATGTCGATATATTGTGCAGGCCTACTTATACACAGTAAAATGAACTTGAACTCTGATGTAATAAAGCCCTCCCAGTCTTGTGCCCTTGGCTCACTACTCACCCAGCCTCCCTGCTGCACAAGCCACGTGTAGAGCATGTCTTTAACGACCTGAAGCACCCAACTGATGACCAACTTGATGTTCTCTATATGATCTGTGGTTAACGCCTATAAAACACAAACAAACCCCATTATAGCACATGAAGAAGAGGAAGTAGAGTTTGGAAACATTATGACTCAACAGAATGAAGCAGCAGTGCTACCTTGTATATGAGTTTGTAGGCCAAGTGAAAGAGAGCCACTATTCGGCCCCAGTTTATGCCGTCGGCAAAGATACTCCGGGCCACCGTCATGAAAATATCCTGAGCACAGTTTCCTTGAACCTGGTTGATCAGTCTGAAAGCAGAAAATACAGAAATGCTTTATTGTGAAAGATGAAATCTGATCTTGAACAAACAACAAGGGATCAGACGAACAGACATACACTAGAGCTAAACCAGGTCTAAACCGAGTCTAAACCAGGTCTAAACCTGGTCTAAACAGGGTCTAAACCAGGTCTAAACCGGGTCTAAACCGAGTATAAACCGAGTCTAAACCAGGTCTAAACCGAGTCTAAACCGAGTCTAAACCAGGTCTAAACCAGGTCTAAACCGGGTCTAAACCGGGTCTAAACCAGGTCTAAACCGAGTATAAACCGAGTCTAAACCAGGTCTAAACCAGGTCTAAACCGAGTCTAAACCGGGTCTAAACCGGGTCTAAACCAGGTCTAAACCTGGTCTAAACCGGGTCTAAACCTGGTCTAAACCGAGTCTAAACCAGGTCTAAACCTGGTCTAAACAGGGTCTAAACCAGGTCTAAACCGGGTCTAAACCAGGTCTAAACAGGGTCTAAACCAGGTCTAAACAGGGTCTAAACCAGGTCTAAACCGGGTCTAAACCGAGTATAAACCGAGTCTAAACCAGGTCTAAACCGAGTCTAAACCGGGTCTAAACCGGGTCTAAACCGGGTCTAAACCTGGTCTAAACCGAGTCTAAACCAGGTCTAAACCTGGTCTAAACAGGGTCTAAACCAGGTCTAAACCGGGTCTAAACCAGGTCTAAACAGGGTCTAAACCAGGTCTAAACCGGGTCTAAACCAGGTCTAAACCGGGTCTAAACAGGGTCTAAACCGGGACTAAACCAGGTCTAAACAGGGTCTAAACCGGGACTAAACCGGGTCTAAACCGGGTCTAAACCGGGACTAAACCAGGTCTAAACCGGGACTAAACCAGGTCTAAACCAGGTCTAAACCGGGAAAACTAGGACTTATTTATTTGGACGCCCCACAGTTGGATTTAAAACTTTGTTTGAATACTTTTGAAAAGTTTTGACAAACAAAAAGAAGTCTATAAAAGAGAGCGTTATTGTCATTCTTTGCAATACAAATATTGTAAATATTACTAAAAATATGCAATATATTGTGCAGCTCTATAACAACCTAAACATTAGAATATATTATATTATATTATATATTTTGCAGCTTAAATAAAAGCATATAAACCGGTGCCTCTTACTGCTGAAGCTCTGCATTCCTGTTCATCTCATCTGCTATCTTGATCAACTGCTTCACCACTTCTTTGATTTGTGGGTCCTGCTGCTCGTTGGACCGTCCTCCCAGGTCCTCAGAGCGCACATGCTGCCCAGGGTACTCTGTGTTTATTCGCTCGATCACATACCTGCGCAAACAAGAGAAAACTTTATTCTGTAGAGTAAAGTCAACCTATAAAAAAGTCTAGAAATACACAGCATCAGTCCTCAGTTTTGGATGTGTCTGTACATTTTACTTTTACAGTAGAAATGTGATTGTCTGTGAAAGTTCTCAGTCATCCAGGTCATCTTGAAGAAAAGATTAAAGCAAAGACATTTAATGTTTCGTCTCTTATTCCAAGAGACTTTTTCAGTTCTGAGATCAACTGTTAAGAGAGCTGAGCTTTATCTGTAGAGCAGGGGTGCCCAAATACTTTTTTTCAGAAACAGAAATGTGTTAGTGAACCACGGGCCACAACACAAACTTCTTTTGCATGTAAATAAAAGAAATACTCTTTTATGTTTTTCAGATAAACCAGACGCATAAGGGATAAGTCTTCCTGTTCTGCTGCTGAGGAGAAACAATACATCCTCGTGTTTTCTGTTTCAATATGACTTTTATCACAAAAAACAGCAGGAAATTATTTGAAAAATATTTGTTAATATTTTTACTTTCACTTTTGGTTTTCTTTTAAGTGAGTATTTATCTCTTGTCCAATCAGCAGACTGCAGTCTTTACCTACACTCTCTTAAAAAGTACCAGATAGTCGGACTCACTTAGGCCCAAGGCCGAGGCGTCCCTAAAGGGGGACAGTTTGCTTTATGGGACATTTTGGACCCACGTTAAAGTAAATCTGTGGTGCGTGTGATCTATGACTAAAACAAGGCTTTACCCTCTGAGGACCACAGCTCCTTGCTCCATAATGGGATCATCAACGACATCTGCAAAAGAAAAAAGTACATAAGAGATGCTGTGTGCAGTAACGTGGCACTGATTCTATATTTAGAGAATGATACTATAAATACCTCATCTCAAAACATTGGATGGTTCTATGTCTCAGAAATGAAAGTGCAACAACAACAACAACAGACACAACACCAATGGAAGGTTATTTTGGAAAACAATGTTACAAATATTAAGATCAGACATGAATCATTATTTCATCGTGTCAGTAGTTTCACTTTGGTCTTGTGCCAGTCATACCCCTGCCTATTTTGAATATTAAACTACTTACTATAATTACCGTTATTATAGTTACTGTGAGCCGTTCAGAAAAATGTGACAAAGCACTTCCTCCTTCACACCGTGTCGACCTAAAGCTAATACAATACAACAGCTAACTACAATCTAGAGTTTAATATACTGTATTATCAAACTAACGTACTTGTGTCAAGTGGTGCATGTTGGGAAATAATAAGAAAACTTTGTCATTTGTATCTGGTTAATATCATTGTGACCGTTAAAGAGAACTTTGTGCTGAAGTTAGTTGGGTTTTAAAGTAACCTGTCTGTATCAAGGAGTCTGGGAAAGCTCAGTGCCAGCTGGGTTTTCCTCAGGGACAATCAATTGGAATTGTAACGGACATGACGTTAGCTTGGTGTCAATCTACCAAGAAGTAAAAAGAATACGGTGTGTGAAAACATCTGTAAAAAGGAACGCTCTGAGCACATGTTGTCTTGATTATTTCAAACTGAGCAGAGCCAAACGAACTCAGCATTAACACACGCCGACATCTTGACTGTTTTGAACAACAGACTTGGGCCTAAACGTGACGCGAGGAAACCCTCCAGCGGCATTCGAGTGCGATACATGAACACATCCAAGGAACTGACTGGCTTACAGAGCTTTGCCAAACTGAGTTCCTGTAAATAGAATATAGCTCATGTCAGGCTGTGCCAGGCTAGGGTTTTAACAGGTTTTAGATGGATTTCAACAGGTTTTAGCTGGATTTCAACAGGTTTTAGATGGATTTCAACAGGTTTTAGGTTTTAGCTGGATTTGAACAGGTTTTAGCTGGATTTCAACAGGTTTTAGCTGGATTTGAGCAGGTTTTAGATGGATTTGAACAGGTTTTAGCTGGATTTGAACAGGTTTTAGCTGGATTAGAGCCGGTTTTAGCTGGATTTAAACAGGTTTAAGCTCTGTTTGAGCAGACCAGCCTATGACCATAGACTTGTTGTTGTCGGCGTGCAGACAGTGTGCAGTCTTTGCATGTGACGTCACCTTCGAGCTGACTCATCTATTGCTATCCTTTACAACCTGATAAAAGAATTAATGGTTCTTTGAAAGTCACGTAGCTTACAGTCATCATTGTGAATTCCACTGTTGTGTAAAATAACATGCCGTGTACCGAGAAAAATGTAGGGTCACCCTGGAAAATCCAATTCCACGTGACTACAACCACTTCAAAGCATAGTTTATTACAGTTTAACCCATCCATCTCATAAAGGGCCCAGTTCTTATAATGTTAAAAGCATTATATGTGAGAGTTATATGTGTATGTAAAGAAAACTGCCCTCTTGTATTTTAAATCCAGTTTAACTGTGGACTTTCAATGAACCCTCCTCAAACATTATAAAGCTATAACAAGAGTCTGTCAACACCCACAAGAGAAACACATGATTCCAGTTCATTCAGAGGCTTCTTCTGAGCACGCACAGACAATAATACTCTATACTATAATACTATAATACTAATAATAATCATATTTACAGTCTAGATTACTAGTTTTGTTTGGCTCACAACAAAAGTAGCTCCTACCAGACCTACTGCTTTTCTTATGTGTAAAGAGTTTCATAATAAAACAAATATGACCTACAATTAAAAATTCTGTCCCTGTAGGCTACTGCAGGTCTCTGCACGGCCCCGACAGGTAGGTAGGCACGCGCGCGCGCGCACACACACACACCTCAACGTTGTTTTAAAGGGGTCAAAGGTGAAGGGGAAAATGGGATTTCCACTGTGTCACAATTATTTTCCACAGAAACCCTGCATAAGAACTTTAACGCACCATGTCCACAGACAAATCCAGAATTACAAACTATCGTCCGGTAACACGGTGTCGCCGTTTCCAAGACAACAGTGTAGCCTACTTCTGAGAACTGTTCCGGTCCCACTTTAAAGCTGCTCCGAGGTGACTTCTACATTTGTACTTTTCCCGTGTCCGGAGTTAGAGTTTTTATAAATCCGACCTGTCTGAACATACCTTCTCCGCCCACGGCTCCCTTCGGCTCCAGGTCGTCTTTACGCCCTTCTTCTTTCCGTTCGTCCGCCATGGCCTCCTGCCCCTGAAGATAAAAGAGTAGACTAAAGCTAAAGATTGTGTGGCGACATTTAAAGGGCGTGGGGCGAAATGCGCACAGTTATCCTGATAGATATGGAGGCTGCGTGAAAAGTTTCTGCAGAAGAACTCGGAAGTAACGCGAAAGGCAGGCGCCAGCAGCGGCTGATGAAAGACCCGCCCCGTTTCTTCTTCTGCGGTTTGTACAGCCCAAGATCACAACCTCAGCCTCAGAGAACATCCCCTGTCCTTAGAGCCTCCATCAGGGTCAGAGGTCAAACTCACCAGCAATAATTATAAATAATAACTCATTATATCCAATCAGAGTTGTCCTCGTGGGCTGTGCTCTACCAAACATAAGAAGCTATTTTATTATTTAAGTGGAAATGAAATGACAAAAGCGATCATTTGTATTCAACATCAGTTTATGAGATAAATGTGTGTAAACCAACTGAACTGAAGAGGTTTTGGAACTACACAGGAGGCCGGGCAGTTTGATTTCTACAGCACAGTTTATACACTGGGTCTTCAAAGTGCAAATGTAAAATACACAGACAATCTTTAGAATAAGAACCATCAGAGAAGAGTGCAGATAAAAACACTTTCAGGTGTCTTTACTGGAGGTAGGCGGAGCTAAAGAGGAAGGTTTTAAACTTCCTCTTGAACATTGTTAGAGTTGAGAATGTTCCAGGTTTTTGCTGAAACTTAAACATTGCTTCATCAGGTTTAGTTCTGACTCTGAGCTCGGGCAGAAGCCTGTCCCAGATGTTCTCAGAGTCCGAGGAGGCTCATAAAGAACTAGCATTTCAGAAATATATTCTGGTGCTAAACCATTTAGAGACTTGTAAAGCAGCAGTGCTGTTTTAAAGATTTTAAAACTGGACTGATGTGGTTGTACTCAGAAAGGTCAGGGTCACAGGTCACGTCCAGTGAATGCAGACAGCCCGGTGCATGACCGAGACACTTTATCTGGACGACATCAAGGAAGCAATAATAAATAAGACTCGTGTCAAACATGTCTCTTTTGAAGTTCAGGAGTCGTCTGGAACTCCCTGAACAGGTTTCTCCAGTATTTGACATCTCGGCTCGTGAACTCATTGAAAATATTCTTTTTAGATGATACCAAGATCAGCTCTGACGTTTTTGGGCAACCACCTTGCTCAATGACAGCTGATGAAATATACAGTTAGTAATATTTGCTTCCATCCAGATACCTAGAGCGTGACTCCAATAGCCTACAGAACGGAGGGAGCTTATCGTTTATTATTGAATAAATATGGTCCAGGTCTTCTTCTGGACCCAACACAGAGGGTCCACTTCATGCACAGGTTCTAGAGTTCTGCGTCTCTCAAAGGATCTAGAGTTCTGCGTCTCTCAAAGGATCTAGAGTTCTGCGTCTCTCAAAGGATCTAGAGTTCTGCGTCTCTCAAAGGATCTAGAGTTCTGCGTCTCTCAAAGGATCTAGAGTTCTGCATCTCTCAAAGGATCTAGAGTTCTGCGTCTCTCAAAGGATCTAGAGTTCTGCGTCTCTCAAAGGATCTAGAGTTCTGCGTCTCTCAAAGGATCTAGAGTTCTGCATCTCTCAAAGGATCTAGAGTTCTGCGTCTCTCAAAGGATCTAGAGTTCTGCGTCTCTCAAAGGATCTAGAGTTCTGCATCTCTAAAAGGATCTAGAGTTCTGCGTCTCTCAAAGGATCTAGAGTTCTGCGTCTCTCAAAGGATCTAGAGTTCTGCACAATGCTATTTCAGCTTGTCTAAGCGCTTTAAAGAATAGATATATGACACAGTGATCAATCTGAGTCTCCTGCACATCCGTGTGAACAATCAAAAACATTTATAAAGGCTTGTCCACTAAGGGCTTCCGTAGACCCCTCTTGGTAATGGAAACACGTCCCAGTGTAAATTACAGTAGCAGCTGACTCTTTACTCTCTGGAATCCTGCTCGAGTGACTCATATTTTGTGTCTGATCAAAAGTGTCGGCCTGAAACAACATGTTGCATTCCTGTGGAAGTTCCACCAACGCAGCAGCAGTATCAACGACGTTAATGAGATATTTATATATCTTTACATATCTTCCTCCTGCATCTGTTACTTTGTGTGATGTAGAGACTGTGTGGAAGCACTGCACTAATACTTTTGCTGAAAGTAAGTATTCTATCAGAGACTTTGTGAAAAATGAAGGGATGTTTGACACAGATGTGACATTGATGGAAAAGGTTCATTACTGAGCCTGAGCAACCGGAAGAAATTAGAAAAAAAAAAACAAAGCTGTTTATCCAGTTGTTCAAAAATGTTCTCCTTAACCCTCAGGCCAATTTCGTACGTTTAAAAAAAACTGCACTCATTTTGTTTGTTTATATTTATTTATTTATTATTTATTTATTATTTTTATTTACAAACATTACATCTGTTTAAATTAAATCTTGAGGGTTTCTAATAAAAGTAAAACCTTCTAAAAATGTCCTCGGTCCCCTCACATATTGCCTCCACCAGGGGGCAGTGCGGTATTACACATTTACCTGCAGTGTAATGAGAACAGAGACAGTCTTTGAGTAAAGAGCCCACAGGTGAGTAACAGGTGGACCCCAGAAGAACTCACAATGAGGCACCTTTTGAATGGACTGTGTTCCTGACATGATGTCTGAGTTTTACACACCAGGTCAGTATCATGTAAAACTGTGTTACTCACCACTTTTTAAAAACAGGTTGTATCTACACACTCTTTGATTTATGTGGAAAACAACACACGTTTGTCGCTCGCAGACACAGAAACCCTTCAAAACCTGATTTGTTACCTTGGGCCGTGTCACCTCGTGGACCACTAGGGGCGCTGCGGACCACCAATGGTCTGATGTAAAACCATATTTAGGTGAAGTCCCTGGGGCAGTGGACATGTGGTGACATTGATCATGTGGTAGGAACCGGGGTGAGTTGGTTCAGAAGGTATTGCAGCGAGCGATCGGTACAGAACATGTTCTTGTGATAAAGGTCATATATTCAAACAGAAAACATGATAAATGTTGTTATTTTCTCCGACGACAAAGTGTTTGTTCTCAGCAGCTGTTTGTGTTTTAAACAGAGTCATTGTGAGACACCTCTGGCTTCATGAATTTAAACATTGCATTTATCGAATGAAAGTTGCTGCATATAAACCTATAACTGCAGCTGATTATTTGGAACCCTTGTTATTACCAGAAACAGTAAATCTGAAGTGTGCTTTTCCATGCCATCACTTTGAACTTTAAATATTGTCCTGAGAGTTGTTATGATGTAGAAGACTTCTATAAATACTTGCATAACTGAGGATGTCTTGGCTCATGTTCAAGAAGCTAAATGAAGAGCTACATTAGAGTTGTTGAGTGCGAGGATGTGCATTTATCAGCCTTCATCAAGATTGGGGTAGGCTTAAGGGAATCCTCTTCTTTGTCCTCTCCCCGGGTCAAAGCCACCCAACCATTTAACTGCAATCGACCCGTCTGCTGATGGAACTGTTAGAGCTAGCACATAAACATTTTGGACATGTTCTTCTTGAAGACTCAATTACCGCCCCTTCAAGACGTGGAGCCTGACAGAACAATTCCAGGGTTTATTTATAATCAAACAGAAACCCCAGAATACAGTTCATGAAAACCTGAAAAACATCTTGTGTGGCCACAGAGCCTTTTAAAACAGAGTAATGACTAAAAAGTGTTACTTACTCATCACTAATAATGGTGCTAAGATCCGTGACAAACGCACAAACACACACAAAGGAACTGTCAAGTTTACCATATGAACCACATCTGTGTTACTTTGTCAGCATTAACAGTTATTTGAACATTATTTTTTATTATAAATATATATACAGTTCATACAGTGTAGTATTTTTCACAATACATCAGCCACAATGACTTCAGTGTCATTATATTTGTCATTTATTAATATTTTTTTTCATTATTGACATATTACTAATATGTGATATAACTGTGCATAATTATAGTTAATTTCCAATTAACCAAATTTATTATATTATAATTAATGATATTATATTAAGTATTATCCACATCTTCTAAATGTAAAAACCAAGCTCTAATCCATTGTATTTACTACAGTTAAAGCGTATTTTGGCTTTTACAGCTTTTTACTGTTCCCATTTACTGTAAATGCTGAGGTTCTCAAACCTCAAAACCTGACCCCAGTGAGCTGGGGTTAAAGGTCACCTCAGAGGTGCAACACATTCTCAGCATCACACTTGCTATGAGACTATGTTTATAGAGTTGTATTTTCATTTTCAATCCCCTGACCTCTGACCTCACATGTGACGCACATCTGATGCTATTGATTCTTCAGCGACGCGTGTAAACGCTGAGCGACAGATGTACAATCATCAGCATTAAAAAAAATGAAAAGTGCTGATGAATGCTCTTGTGAGAACTGTGTTAAGTGCACAGCAGCATTTTCCTTTAGTTCGACACCTCATCATCTGTCCGTGTACAAGAGAAGGACCTTTTGCTTTTTCTTGATAATTACAGATTCATTTCGCACTGGTACAACAGACAAACTGACCGTGTGTGTTCTTAATGTTCTTGCACAAGACACAAGCTCCACCAGGTGAGCCACCGAGGCACTCCAAGACCTTCAAGACTTTCAGCTTCTCTGTAGAAGTCCCTGTACTTCCTGTTCCTGTTTAAGAGCTGCCCAGAGAACAAAGTGACCACTGGAGAATACACCTGGAGGATTTAATCAAAAAGAGAAAAAGTGATACTAGTTCTAGGTCAACTACTACGGGATTGTAAAGTACAATTTAGAAAATGTACTTTTGCACAAAACGTCCTCTGTATGAAAGGCTGCACACTCTGGAACACTCCAACTCACTTGTTTTGTTTAAGAAACAGCTTAAAAGATGACTGAATAACAGGTACATTCTGGACAATGGTGGCAGGGCTCACAGAGAGACAGACAGTACTCTCGTTCACTAAGAGCACTTCAAGAAAACGGTTTCAAAAGGTTATCTGGACGTAGGTTTAGAGCTGCTCTGATTGGATAAAACTGCAGATGATAAATACAGTCACCTCCAGGTATTGATTTAATGTACCTGCCCTTTGGCAAACGGCTTTAACAGGAGCCTCCAGATGGTCTGTGGAACAAACTATGAGTCAGGTCAGTTTTGTCTCTAATCAAAGGGACCTTCAAACCTACGTCCAGAGGCCTTTTTGAAAGCTTTTTTTTTTAATATGTCCTGGATGACCTCTGAACCTCCGCAGACATGACATTGACCAACACATGCACGTCTTTGGACGGCTGGACCTGGAGAGAACCCACAACCTTCTTGCTGTGAGGCAGGAGTACTAAACATCAGACCTATTAGATTAATTAGACAGATTTCTTTGGAACATGGAACACATTACATTTATTGTATTTTGTCTGTAAATAAAAGTGCACAATTTCTTTTTTACAGAAAGTTGGGTTTGTGTGTTGTATCGGTTTTAAAAGTCATAGAATCAGAATTTTAGTTTGTTTTGAGAACTGTTTCTGTCAATAATGGATAAGACTGTGAGAAAATGCCCCTAATCTGTCAGTGAGCTGTGGAGGAGTCCGAACTAACAGTCTGTTTTAATTTCAGCCTTGTCATGACAGGAAGTGTGTGTGTGTGAGGCAGAAGAAGAGTGTGTGTGTTTGGGGGATGCAACAGGAAGTGGAGATGACAGTGCATGGGAAACAGTTAGTGCAGTTATTTTTGTTGGGACTGGGGTGTGAGGAGGGCCCCGTGACCGAGGTCTGGTTCAGGCTGATGCTAAATTTGGCCTCCAGGACTAACATTAGTGTTAGCGGTCATCGGTCGGGGAGTGTTCGTGGTCCTGCTGGAACGGGACACCCTGATGAACTTCAGATAAGACACATTCCTTCAAAAAGATACAGATCTGTCCGGCTTCTGGAGAATTATTTGCCAAAACAACAGCACAGAGAAGGTCATACAATTCAGTTTAAAAATGGCACCACCGTTTTTCTCTTTAAGCATTTATTTTTGAACAGGAAGCCATCACTTCTGACCACAACATATGTGTCAGCTGGGTTTTGCCGAGTCATGGAGGAGCCTGTGCAGTGGTATCAGTGTTGGAAAGGACTTCATGACAGGGGCTCAAGTACTTCTTCTTAACTTTCTATAATGCTCCTAATGTGTTCATTTTGAAAGCCATGGAGCAGTCTGTGAAGTCTTTTGAAGCCACTGTGGTTAAGATAGTGGGTTATGTCTGTGGAGGTTCTCAGTCATCCAGGACATACTGAAGAAAAGGTTAAAACAAAGGCATCTGGACGTAGTTTTTACATTGAAAACAACATTCAGATGCTGTTGTTTTAACCTTTACCTTTGGGCTAAGGGCAGGTACTTTCAGGTGAATACACGAGGATTAGCTGAAACACCTGCCAGAAACAAATAACAGTCACTTTCTTATCAAACCTAAAACATGCCCATAACTGCCAGGTGTCTTCTCTCCTTAAAGTCTGCTCCAAGGTCCGCTCTCTGAACTCACAAACACAGTGTTCTTTAGGTTCAGTAAGTTTTTTAAAGCGGACCATCACACTTTCCCTGACGCTGTGTTCACTGTTGTCATGACAACGGGGGGCGTGTCTCGTGTAGACGGCTTGAATGAATGTGAATGTGTTTCTGCAGAGGCTCGGTTTACAGCTGAACTGGAGACATACATTAATCAGACTGGAGTAGGTCCTATAGAGACGTGTTATTAATATAAAATGCACTGTTTAAGACGGGATTTAAATGACTTTAACGCACTTTAGGAAATACTCTGCTTCACATGAGGCTTCTGTCGTAGAGTAGCAAGAAACATAAGCCATACAAAACAAAAAAACTACATAACCTTTGTGTTTTAATTGTTTTTAAACCCGGCTGATTTCTGTTTTCCCCGTCTTCCATCGTTCTCTCTTCTTCATGAGTTAAAAATTTTTTAAAAACCAATTGGCCACACAAATGGAAACTTTTGACAGTACTTTTTATTCACTGCCCACACCTGGGAATGATAATGGTAAAATATTATCTTATTGTTATAAGATCAGAGATGTATCCAGAGACTCCAGCGGTCCCAAGCAAAAAGAACCTGAGGGCCTCCTGACTCCCACTCAACTCACACACACAGGTCCCACGGTGTTGCCTGGTTCTCCATTGGCTCAGGTGAACATTGACACAGGTAAAAGCCCTTTTGAGGATGATCTGATTTGCCTCACGTGTTTCCTCAGGCTTCCACGATCGGGACATGATCTCACAGG
>JALDNG010000002.1:17185000-17267500 GCA_024349245.1 Neodontobutis hainanensis | reverse complement strand
GTCAGATTCCACATGACTGTATCTCCAGGTCCAAACTGCAGCTTCAGACACAGCTGCAGAAATCAGCTGTTTCTTCTTCTAAAGCTTCAGTCGACAGCGTTAAGTGTGTGGAGCCTCTATTCATCTGCAGATCTTTGTTTTGAATTTGCACACGCTCTGTTCCTTCGACTGTTGTTACTACTGTTCCAAAAGCCGGTCCTGCGCCTGACTCTGCGTCCAGACCTTAAATGCCAGCAGGACAACACGGGCAAAGACGAGGAAACATACACAGAACCTTCGACACAGTTCTGAGGCAAGACTGTGCTGTATTTTTCTGACAACACAAATGAATTTATTTTTTTCGTATTTATTTAGTGCTTTTACACTTAGTAGGCACTCAAAGCGCTTTGTATGACGTCAGTGTGGCAGACACCTTCCTCCAGTTCAGAGAGCAACAGAGCTCCGGGAAAAGTGACGCCACGCAACAGGAATTTAGGCCACTGGCAGAAAAGTGCCGTATCTGAACCTGGAACTATAAGAATTAAAAGCATTGAACCGATTTCTACGCCCAGTTTTCAGTCGATTTGTGTTTAATGTGTGCCACTGAAAGAAGAACAAAAAGATAATAGAGGCTTTTCTTAATCAACTTGTGTCGCTAATAAGAGACAACCGCCGAACAGTGAGCTGTTATTAGAGTTCAACAAGATATTAATGTCTAAAGTGTATGTATAATATACACACATCAATACAGCAAACACTTTTAATTGTTAGACATAAAGCTAAAGAGGCTAATGTCTTTGTCTCCTGTGACACTGTAGACCAGGGAGGGGCAATTATTTTTCCCCAAGGGCCACATTAGTAGATGGGACTCTTGTGGAGGGCCAGGCCAACACAGGGAACTCACTTATGCTCAATAAAAACACGTTTATTTTGACTATAGGAAATGTATTTACCATTTGGAGCTTGTCGTATAGTTTAATCAACTGATTATTGCAAAATATTGAAGGAAAAGGCAAAATATATGCAGTGTTTAATCATCAATAAAATATTAGTAAATGCTTGGCGGGCCACATTGAACAGCCCAACGGGCCGCATGTGGCCCCCGGGCCTTAGTTTGCCCATCCCTGCTGTAGACAGTTGTTTTTTTTATAGTGTATTACCAAAAAAACACAAAGTAAGGAAAAAGCAGTGCATGGGTCCTTTTGTAACTCCAGTGTAGAACCACTTCAGACTCGAGTAACGTCATAAAATTCAACTCTTTTTGTTCGGATGTCTTTATTTTACATTTATAGACCCTTGGAGCTTTACATTTTCTGTCACGTCCTGCTGCTTCAGAGACTCTGGAGGAAAGCAGCTGCAGGTAAAGAGCTGTAGGTTTGATCTAATAAAGTTTAGCTCAGAATGAAAGTGCTTAATAAAGTCCATCCATTCACCATCTTCCCTTTGGTGTCAGGGAACCATTTAATAACACTATATTTTTTGAGCGGTCAAGCTCTGTGCAACATTTGCAGCAGTTAATTTCCACCAAACATTACATTTACACATTTTTCTGAGGAGTCATCAGTTCTGTGGTTAATAATGTGCTTTGTCATTAACACCCAGCGATGTCTTTGGCCAGTGTTTTCAAAAAGTGCCACCAGACTACGAAGCATCATCACTTTTAACAGTGCTCTTCATCAAAGTGCGAAGTACGTGACGAGAAAAATACAAATCATTCATTTCTAACAGTGGCTTTTTAAAAAACTATCTTGACTCGGACTTGCTTCAACCAACTTGTTGTCAGTGATAAAACACTACATGTGGCCCCAGATACTTCTTTTGGTTTCTGCGACACAGGTCTGGAGATAAAGAACCTCACTGAGCTGGAAGACAGACCTGATGTGATGATGAGGAGCCAGTCCAGACCAGGGCAGACAAAAAGGACTGAGCATGAAGTGTTTGGACTAATGGTGGAGAGTACATTTATACATTCCTGTTTTCTAATACATTCAGTGTTGTGTGGGCATTGCTTGACTGTGAATGGGTTCTATTGTGCATAAAATACTTGATTGATTTTATTTGGACAGCCTGGTTGTTCTTTAAAAGCCTTGAAGTTCAGGTCGGGTCAGTATGGATGAGTCTTCAGAGTCAAAAGGGCTAAAAGGGCAGTAGTCAAATCATGCCAAACCCCACTTTTTATCAAAGGTTTAATCAAATGAAGGATAATCCTGGCCATGGTGAGTTTTTTTTGCCTGTGTCCGTTCAGGGAAATGCAAGTCTCAGATGGCAGCTTGTAGACACCGTCAGACTTTGAATATGTAAATATGTATTATTTGTCATGTAAAATTAAACTGAGGGAAGGTTCTTGTCTGCCTGACTTGCTTGCTCTCACAGATTTGACTTATTACTCTGACTTCTCTTTAAATGAGCGCAGGGGCTGAGGACCTGGAGCAGGAGGAAGGGGGTGTTTCGGACGTGGAAAGTAACTCCCTGCGAGACTTTTCTCAGCGTGTCTGAACATGTTTGTGAGGGAATGTCTGTGTCGCCTCACCTCAGAGAGCTCCGTGTCCCTGCTGGGCCTGAAACCTCTGCCCCTGAAACACAGATAATCTATTACAACACAAGGCTGTTGCCATAGGGCAGACAAACCAGGCAAGAGCCCCAGACAGAAGGGACCCCACAGGGTTGAATGCAATGTAACAGAGATATACATACTTTTTCAATCTTAAATAATTCATTAATATTTTATTTTATTTGGGGAAATGTGTGAAAGCATAACTTAAATGGACAGATGTCAAGATTTCCACTGTTTACTGTATATCTATGATAACTCTTAAATTTTTTTTTAAAATCATCACAAATTATGGTTTCATGATAAATTTAAGGGGTCTCTAAATAATGGCTAAATGTAGATAGATATAACTACTATATTTTTACTGTTTTCTTTGATATATTTAGGTCTATGAATTAGCTTTATGAGAATTTTAGGGTTGTTTCAATGTTTCTTAGGGGGCCCTTGTAATTCCTGCCCCGTGTCCCACATTCTTTAAAAACGCCTCTGTAAATATATTTTTATTATATGATAGTGTTTTCTTCTCAGTCTCTTCAGCGGTACCTCTGCATGGTCACGTTTTGAAACCCACCGTGACTCGGTCTGGTCTGGGAGCTGCTGTGTGGGAGGAGGAAGTCCACCTGAGCCCCGAGGATCCGCCCCGTCTGCACAGGTAGGTGGTGGGAGTGTTACCTGCAGAGGCAACACCTGAACTCATTCTGTCGTGCACTCGGACAGCGTCACTCAAACTCAGGATACAAGGTAATTTAAACATCACACAAACAACACAACGACAACACACATCCTTGTACAACCGACACTTTTATTTTCTTGCTTTATTGCAGCTGGAACATGTACTTTTTCAAAAAGCACCGCAGCCATCATGCTTTCCCACAAACAGCCTTGTTCTGTCCAGGACTGTTTCTGCCCCGGGCCGAAGCAAATGTTAAACCGTGGATGTTAGTAGCTGTGTTTAATTGACCCATAACAGATTTAAAGTGTGTTGTTGAAGTCCTGTTATAATTGTTTAGTTGTTTGAACGGTACAACGGGGTTAGCTTTAGCTCTCTGTCCGTCTCGTCCACTTCTGTTTTCAGATTCGTTTTTTTGCTTTAGCTAAATTAGTTACTTGTTGTGGTCAATTAGAAAGTGATTTTGAGTCATTTTCGATCATCTTTACTTTTCCTAAACCTTATATATATATTTTATTAAGTGGTTGCTAAGTGCTGTTGATGGTCGGTGTTTCGGCTTTTCTCTTTGAAGTGTGGCGGTATCTATAACAGAGAACCGACTGACGGAGCGCGCGACTGGAAGACCCCAGCGCGAGTGGGCGACACCAGCTGCACAGCTCAGTGATGCTCGCGCCGGAGAACATGATGCATTCATGCTCCGTAGGAGAAAACAAAAACACGACTCATTAACATCAGCGGCAGAGGAAGTTTTTTGTAAATGTGGTAGAAATTTCCTAAAGCAGTCATGTTGAGATTCATAAATGTAGTATAGACCATTAATAATGTACTGTCTATTTAATTTCTTGGATGTCCTTCCAAATACTAAATTATTCTGTTAAATGCCTCATTATGAATACTTAAACTATTCCAAATACTCAGACAACATAATACTGTTACCAGTGCACAAAACACTGCAATAGACTTCCACATGAAGAATGGAAAAAGTAAAAGCATCTGGACTAGGTTTTCACCTTGAAGTCCAGATGCCTTTACTATTCCCTTTTCTTCAAGATGGATGGTTGAGAACATTCACACAGACACATCTCCAACAATACATAAAATGCATTTATGTTGTGTAAATAAGTCTGTGTGTGTGCCTGGGTATTGTTTATTCGTCTAACATCTTGTAGAAAACGGTTTAAACCCTGGTGGACCTGCTGCCTCTGAACACTTCTGCCCTGATGGCATGAGGGAAAACGTGAGAGGGGTGGAAAGAGTCTTTGATGATGGAAGTGGTTGCTCTTAGACCTTAAAGCTCCCAAACCCTGAACGGAGGCTGTATGTCAGAACACTCTCAATAGTGCCTCTGTAGAAGTGAGGGCTGTCTCCAGAGGGGTGGAGTTTTTTTGACAACTGTTGTACTGTTGGTTGTAGTAAGGTCTGCAGAAAGGTGGACTCCCTGGAATGTTATGTTGCTGACCTTCTCGGCTGCAGAGGGGCTTTGGGGAGTTTACAAACAGTTGGCTGACACTGTTTTTCTATTTCTCCACCGGAAATGAGCTGCAGTGGTGTACAGAAGGCTCTAAACAGAGAACATCTGACCTTAGGAGAGCACATACTAAACTTATGAATCAACAAATAGAGTCAACAACACTGTAGATGTCTCTGTCATCAGTCCACCCATCTGTTAAAAAGTGACCAGGGCATTTCATTTCTTTGTTTGTCACATATTTGTAATTTAGCCTATGGACATATGATAAATTGTATTGTCTGTAAAACAATAGATGATATGTATAAAGATATAGTAATGTAAATTAATGGATTTGTAAAAGCATGTAGTAGGACCTCAGAACTGCGGCCATCCCATTTTCCCGGAGGAATTGAATGCGTCACCATATTAGCAGGCATCCTTCCTTACGCATCATTCAGGGCAGTGTGTCATTAGCGTGTGCGCGCGCGGGAGACGTGTTTAAGGACCCAGAGAGGTGTTCCTCTGCTGATGGACACCCCCTCACATACACCCCTCTTTAAGCTACGCCGCACAGTTTGACAGCAGTGCAACACCTCTCCAACGGAATGAATAAGTGTTAGTGCGGTTTCCACGCAACAGCGCAGGCGGCTCTCTGAGGCTCACTACAGACGCGCACAGCTTTCAGACCTGCACGCACAGGCTCGGAGTAAGCAGCGGAGGAGCGCGCATTTTTTTTTAGACCGATGGAGCGTCAAGAGAGCGGAGAGCGCGAAGAACTGCGCGGTAAGAATGAGCGCACATTTACTGAAAACACAGGATATACTGTTTTACGCGTATGTTTTAAATGAGCCTGCTTTTATTTGAGTTAAGTCTGGCTGGTGTATGTGGATAGTAGATACAAGGCACGTGTGCGTAAATAAACAGCAGCAGCAGCTTTAAAGGTGACCCTCACATTTATTTAAAGGCACCCACATGGCAGCTTTATCCAAATATTTCTGACTGAATGCATGCTGTGAATATTGTGTATTATCTTAGTAATCTTACTGCACCGCGGCATTCTATGAAAAACTTTACTGAACTCCAAGCCTTTTTAATAGAGTGGTGCGCAGACTGTGAACAGAAACAAATAGTAGTGGATATGCAGCCATAAGAAAAACCTGCTGTGATTGTTTTCTTTTGAGAAGCAGATAAAGGCACAGTTTATTTTCCCCATCATTAAGTTGTAGATAAAATACTTCCTCCAAGAGTTACTCCAATTGCCTTTTGTGGTCTTTGTTTAAACATGATTTTTTTTATATAGTTTGGAAAAGCTTGATTAGATTAGACTTTATGATCCCTCAACAGGGAAATGCAACTGTTTTTAAATATCGGACAGAAGTGGCTGTAGCTTTACTGTGGTCGATTCTTCGGATACAGGGGAGGACATTACAGAGTGCTTAGAGTGTGGTTGCCTGCCTCGTCTCGAAGCAAGAAGGTTGTGAGTTCAAACCCCAAATTTTCTCTGGCTTTTCCCTGTGTTACTGTGGGTTCTCTCCGGGTACTCTGGTTTCCTCCCACTGAACAAAGACATATAGGCCAATTGGCAAATCTAAAGTGTCCCGAGTGAATGGTAGCCTGCCTGTAAGTGTCAGCTCTGCAACTAATGGTCCAGTGTGTACCCCGTTTACGGCCCACAGTTGCTGGGATAGGCCCCAGTCAGTGACCCCTAACAGGACAAAGCCGTAGAAAATGAATACAATGCTTTTGAAAGGGTACATTTTCTAAAACGTACTTAAACATACCTGAAGAAGCTGAGTGTAAAGTAGTAAAGCAATATATTTATTCTAGATTCATGCTTCCTCTGCCACAGACTGATCGATTGTAGAGTGATGGCAGTCAGAAGAAAAAGTTCTGTCATAGATGACATTGTTTTCTGTTTTGTGACTCTATTTTTCTTGCTACAGTGGCTCAGGTAATAGAGCGTTCGTCTTATGGTTCGAAGGTTGGCGGTTCCCCGGTTCATACTGCCGTTGTGTCCTCGGGCACACCCACTTTGCCTCCATTGTCTCTGGTGTGAGAATATTTGGAGGTTGATTTCATCTGTTTGTATTAACTTACATTAATAATAACATGTCTCTACAGGCCCTGCTCCAGTCTGATTATTGTGTTTCTCCAGTTCAACTGTAAAATGAGACACATGAAGCACAGTAAACTGACGACAGTAATCACTACGTCAGGGAAAGCTGTGCCCATATGGACTCAGAGGCCTTTGCCAAGCTGAGGGCTAAAACAATCATCTCAAACCAATCTGCTGTACAGTAGAACTCATTCTGTTTGAGTCCGTGTGGTGAGTTTTCTTTGTGCCACCATTTTCTTTTCATGATTCAAGTATTAGTGGTTAATAACTCACTGCAATAACCCACACTGCACTTAAACTGTTACATCCTGTTGTAGTGCATTATATGAGCGTAAATGACATCATCAGCTGTAAACCCAGCCGTTACTGTGATGGGTTCAAACAGAGGGAGAATAAAGCTCCACCTTACACCCCTCCGGTGTAGAGCAGGTGAACAGTTACAGTAGCCCTGCAGGGACATGCTGTTGTCTACGAACAAACTCAGTGGACTGCTGTTGTAAACAACTTGAAATCGAATTATTTCAGAAATGCCCTATACCTTGAAAATAAACATGTCAAATCAAATGAAATCAAATAATGTCTTTGGCAAAGTGCTGAGCAGGTGCAGAACAAAGCAGAACATCCACAGGTACATACTCGTTCAGTAACAGTTCTGTAACCTGCAATTATCTGAGCTAAATACTGTTATTCAAATAGAACCTTTGCACCTGCCCTCACCTAAAAACATTTCAGAATAAAGCTAAATAAAAAAACAAAGTGTGCTTCTCCTCTAGTAGTGCTCAGTTTGTCTGTTTTGAGCACCTTTTCATGGACTTCTATCAACCACCCAATGTCATTTCTCCAAGATGGACAAACGCAACAAGTGTTATTTTGATTTGATTTTATAATATAGTCTGAGGTCTTATTTTTTACTACGTTTGACAAATATGAAGCACCCAAAGGACTGATCTGATGTAAACTGACAACACTGGATATTACAGAAATATTCTGTGAAGGCTCACGCTGGGTGCCGCCCATCTAGGCTCTCAGCCAGAACATTTGGCAGAGGATAAATGTGGAGCTGCTCGTGTTGTTGACGGTAAATATTCTGTATGTTTTAAGGGGTTTTTAATAAAGTAGTGACATCTCCAGAGATTACAGTGGATCTCTTATCTGTG
Organism: Neodontobutis hainanensis; assembly: GCA_024349245.1. Classification (NCBI taxonomy): domain Eukaryota; kingdom Metazoa; phylum Chordata; class Actinopteri; order Gobiiformes; family Odontobutidae; genus Neodontobutis; species Neodontobutis hainanensis. The sequence goes on along the minus strand of JALDNG010000002.1, from coordinate 17,259,577 downwards.
AAATACAATCACTCGATACACATGTCGCATGCAGCCGGGCCAGGTGAGGCTCAAACCTGACATGTCCAGGTGTGTTCAGTGAACCACAAACACAGTTGTTTGTCCTGTGGCTGATCTCAACACAAGTCCTTATGAGCCAAACACAAAAAACATTAAAAAAGTCATTTATTTCTGTGGCTTTTTGGAGGATGTGTGGTTTTGTATTGAGTCATAATTCTTTTATGTAAAACAGATGTGGCCTGATTCTTACATCACGTGTGAATAGTGAGGAACATTTCCCACCAGTCGTTTGTGTCTATATATGATATATTCATTAATACATAACCTCGTCTAGTCTGGACAGTTTTCTACTTTATACAATTTAGTCTGGTCCCTGTCGGTTTGAGGCGTAACAAATGTTTAGATTAAATTTCTTTTCTGTACAATTGGTTAAATCTATCAGATTTCAAAAAAATTGAATTTAAAAACAGCATTTTAGAAAAATGGTTGGTAGGTTTGGAGTATCCAATATTTATCTTGTTGTTGTGGCCAATATTGGCAGATGTCGATAACAGCAATTAAAAAATTGATAGCCTTTGCTTTACTAAATAAAAAAATATATAATTTATTTTATTAAAAATACACATTTGCCCTTAAACTGTACACTTACATTGTACCTCAGTCATTTCTATTCTCTTGTTATTTACTGAAAGGTGGATTGGACAGATGTGCCCTGATACATATTATTTTCATGTTTTCCTTGTTTTGTGCAGGCTCGCCCTCTTTGGTGTCCGGAGAGCAGTCAGACAGCGAGCAGCAGAACGACCCCAGCACCATGAAACGGATCGACAACTACTGCCACGTCCCTGGGCAAGAGAAGAACCTGGACTTGGACTTCAAGTCCCCCAGCAATGAGTCCATAGTAAGAGACTAAATAACTGTATTACAGCAGGTATTGACACAAAGCAAAAAAATAAAATAAAATGAAAGTCTATGCACTGCAGAAGTAACAAGTATATATCGTTTCTAGAGTCAGAGTTTGACAACAAAACATCTTCAGGTCAAGTGTAAGTTGTCCATTTGATGAAATACTAGTACAGTTCATATTCACTGAAGTATTTGTACTAAGTGTGTTTGTTACTAGTCAACACAACACAACACAGTGTTATTTCAGTTGAGTGGTACTGTAGATACAAGGCCTATATATACTATATGTATATAAATAATTGTTTCATAGATACTCCAGGACACAATAGAAGTTGGTTGAGTGAAGTCTCAGTGCTGAGGAGGAGTCTCTAAATGGTTTTGATTGGTTAAGCTCTTTATTGAATGTAAAATACAAAGGTAAAAATAACCCCGTGGCAGCTCCAGTGATGAAGAGAGTCTTTCTTAAGTCTTAGTTCAGCTGTTGACTTTGGGTTAGGGTTAAACATTAGTTGTATGTAACCAGTTTCACGTTCTGTTTCCGTGGGACACAAATAGAAATGGAAAATTCTGCAAATCAGCAATTGCAAATAGGCAAGAGCCAAGCAAATGCACCTCGCCTTTATATCCCTCCAGATGGATTTGCATGAGGCGCACTGTGCAGGTGGAGAGTTTATAATGCTCAGTGACAGGATGACAATTAACTTTGGTATTTCATGAGCCATAACTGCTGCCTGCTGCAAATCTGAGTGCAGCCTTACAGACCCAGAACCATGGCTCGTTCGGCGTTTTGTATTATGTTTTAAGCTTTGTAAAAGAACTCTAATTATAGAGTTGTTTCATCATGCATCGGCACACATTATTATGTCTGAACTCTATTATAAACCAGAACATCTCGTGGGGCTCTGTTATTTTCAAAAAGACATTCCAGGATTCTTGACTCTATACCTTTTGTACTCGCACAGAAAAAGCTGGATTGTTTTTTTTTGTTTTTTTTTGCTGTTCAGATGCCATGAAGCTGTTGAAGTGAGATACGGCAGGTGTGAGACGATGAGGTGGTGTAAGAACCACCTGACGCAGAGGACATTGAGTTCTTTGACTTTCTTTAGACAGACAGCCACAGCAGGAGACCCTTAGAAACAAGAGGAATAGTTTTACAGTCATTAGCAGCACTTAAAGAAAACCCTGCTAAAGACTGGCTTTAGAGAAAGAAGCAGACTACATGTGCAGACAGGTGTGTGGTTTTCTGACCACTGGGATGTACCGATGTGGGGGCGGGACTTCCTTCATTCACAGAGACGTGTGTTCTTCTGTACTGAAAGAATCTTTTATGTTCAAGCAGTCTTCTCATAATCAATCACTCAAAAATCAATACGTGCCGTGGGTCAAGGGATACTGTATTTTCATTATTACATGTCAAAGGAACCAATATGAATGACCTACAGAGAATCAGTGAGAGAAAGAAAAAACAAGAAAGAAATGGTTCCTGTTGCCCTGTGCTAGAGTGTCACTGACAGGTTCCCAAACCGGTAGTGCCGCTGGGGTGCGTCTCGTATTCTCAAATGAGCCAACGTCACATGGACACTCAACAATTTCCCTAATGCATATGGAAATGAAATGTAAATAAGGTTTAGCTGTGCCACAGGCTAACATTAAACTCCTGTATCCATATCCTATTTCCAAATTCAAACCCTAAAATACTTTGGGTCACGCTGCCTCTTCTTCTTTTTTCATGTTGTAAAAAGTTTAGAAGAACAAGCTCAGTAGGCTAGTTTATGATGTGTTCAGGTGCTTTTGTTCATGTGTTTTTAACTCATAAAGTTGGAGTGTTACCGTTGATATTTGTTAATGACTTGATTATTTCTGAGTAAGTCTGCCAGGTTTATTAGCATTTAATGCTACAAATAAGTTTAACATTAGCTTCTTTTCTTTTTTTTAACCAAAGCTTAATGCTGTTAAATACTAAGGACACATGAATGCAGCATCAGCCCGAGTGGACACAGTACATGGTTCTCTCTCGTGCTGTAAACTCAGATAAAGTGAAAGTCCAGCTGAGAGGCAGACCAGTTCCTGTTCGAGAGCGACTTTACCGCACTGCAGATATTCTTCCTTGTTCCGTTGATTCCTGGTATGAATCTAGTTAGAACTATTTGATTTTGAAGTACTGTGACATGGGGTTATTATTTTACAATTTGGCAGATGTGATCAGGTTTTCTTTGAAGACATCGTCTCAGGTTGCTTGACTGTAACCCTGTTCCCTGAAAAAGCGGGAACAAGATTCTGCGCTTCAATGACGCACTATGGGCGTGTCGGGGCGTTAACCTGAAGACGTTTACGCCTCATATGTATTCATAATCTTCAGGTGCGCTCACACCCAGGTGCGGGTGATCGAGCTACGTCACCAACAGAGGTTATTTAGGCTAGTTCTTGGCATGTTTGACAAATGTGCGTCACACAAAGAGTGTTCCTACACAGCTTTGAGTACACTATGAATTTATTCATAATAATTTAATTTTGCAGGCCATCATTTGTAAATGATACAAAAATGCCACATCTTTTACAGGTTAATATCAAATTATCATTTAGCATTCTTTATTTTTGTAATATGACTATTTATCAGAACAAAACAAGGCTTTAGTTAAGAAAACCTCTCATTGTCACCTGGAAAGGACTGCAGTGTGTTTAGCTCCACCAACCTAAAGCCTTTTGACAATGCCTCTAAAAGCAGGCTCAATAATATACCAGTGCAAGGGAAAAGAGGCCTAATATTACTCATTAAGCATTATCTTTAGTATCGTTATTATTGTAGGACTAGCCATCCTACTGCCAAGTGCCTGTCTCAACCCAAGCTGCTGCAGTAAAAAACAGAATTGACTTAGAAAACTGCGGGCTTGTTGTAGCCTTCAGCTAATTATGCATCCGTTGAAGCTGTGTGAGTGGGCGGCCAGACGGAGTGGAAGCCCAGCGAAGGGGAGAGCCTCACGTCCCCACGGCCTGGTGAGAAAACCTCTCCCACTGGTCAAGAACGCATACACTCACTACCACATCCTCCTGCGCCCTCTGAGAAGCCACCTCTGACCTCCTGCCCTTATGACTGTGCTTCCTGGTGAGAGAGCGCAGAAGATAAGTCCATGCTGTCGAACATGAAGAGTGGCCCTGGAACCTGGACGCTTACACGTTTCAGCAGTGGCTAGTGTAAATATTAGTTCAGTGACACATTCCCAAAGAAGGCCTTCACTTCCACTCACTCTGGGTTTATGAGACTTTTATTACTCAAGCACGTCCCAATTTCTTGCAAATCCTGACATCATATAATTCCTCTGTCTCTATGTTAACCTAAGATATGACACAATAAAACTCCTGTACAAATATGTTCTCTATTGACTTAAATGAGAAGGGTATACACAATTCACAGCAAGTAGGTTCAAATGAATGATTAAGTATAATATATCCTGAACTTTGACACAACGTTATAAATAATAAAGTTCTTAGATTAAAGGCAAGGCATGTACACACAATCAGCCATACGTTTATGACCACCTAAAGGTCAGATAGTGCTGGCCCCATCTTTGACCTCAAACCCCCAAACTTCCAATGGAATACTGTAGATGTTTTACTGAGGTTCTCCTTGAGGATGTTGGCTGCTGTGTTGTTTACCTTTAGCAATTAGAGCAAGAATGCTGAGGAGCTATTATCCATCGGGTATTTCTGCAGTAAAAGTGGTGCTTTAATATGCATTTGTATTATGTATAATGCCAATAAAGGAAAGATACAGTTTTACTTTAATGTAAATTTTGCTGCTTTCGCAAAAAGAGAAAGAGAAAGAAGAAAAAAAGAAAAAGAATTAGCACATTTAAGATAACCAAACAGTGAAAAGTAAAGGATAAAGAACCTGTAGCCAGCACAAGGCTTCAGCTCTCCGTGGTCTCAGCTCGTCTTTGATTATGGGAGGCACTTGGGACATTACCACATTGACAGGGCTCCAGAGACTGTACCAGGATCCCCACAGTTTCATCTCCAGGTGTGAAAGTTCAGGTGCTTTATGTTTACACATTCAGGTCCTCGGGGAAAAAGGTGGGATGACGTCATAAAGAGTGCATGTGTGAAAAGGGTGTGTGCAACTCTGGCAGGACTACACAGCTACAGCACAGCCTTTTTAATATTTGCTAATTAGCATCTGAGACTGATAGAAACCCCATTAGTTCTGCATGTGTTTTATCATTAACCCGACTAATACAGCGAGTCAAGTATGAAGGAAATTCCGGAGGGAGAAATGCAAATCTGTGTCATTTTTCTTTGCTGTCAGTAGGACTCCTTTGGTTTAAACAGCCTAGGGATATGTATATGACTCGTCTTTGTGTGGACAGCAATGAGAGAAAATAACACTGCTCTGCCTAAACCTACTGCCAATTAAAATCACCCTAGATAAATCAATTGGGTTGTTCTGAGGAAGACTGCTGGAAGTTTAGTGGAAATCAATGTGACTCCAGTTGAAATAGTGGCTGTGCAATGGGTGAACATAGCAACCAGTAATGTCAGTGGTTCTGGGTCATGAACCATGTCACCAGAGTTCAACTCGAGGAATAGTCTTTCTGTGCTAATGAAAATGTGTTCACGAGGACCTTCGATGAGAAGGTGTCACACACGGTTGGTGCAGAAGGTATGGAGTCTGGTGTGAGAACTGATCCTAGGAAGTGGTGCTGGACAGTTTTGGACTAACCTAAGCAGTGCTAAAGGGAGCCCCACAACAAGCCTTTGAGGAAAACAAAGAGTAGCTGTTGCAGTAACCAGCAGATGCTAATTTGGATCTTAATAATAAACAATAAACAAATAAATTTAGCAAAGATTCAGTGAAAACTACATTTATAACTAAGAAGAGAATGGAAAGGATTGAGGTACAATGTGATTGCAGAGTTTAAGGGCGAATGTGTATTTTCAATAAATAAGAAGATTTTTTAAAAGATATTTATTAAAGCAATGGCTATCATGATTACAAAATTTGGCATAGGCCATCATCGGAGAATGATGGAAACCAAAAACTAACCTGACTCCCGATAAAACTGCTCACATGACACAGTCTTTCACAGAACCATCTGAGAAGGATTCTGTTGAAGATCTGTTTTAGCTAATCATAGCAACAATTAATTTGACAAAACCAGAGCGGCTGATATAAAGAAACAACACATCTCTAACAGTAACAGTTTTTATAAAGTGAATCTGGAATTAAAGAAACATTAACACGTCATTGGTCACAAGAGGCCGGTGAGATGCAGTTGGCTTGGCGCGATACAAGATGGATTTACTCAAATTTGGAAACTCCCAAATCTCAAAGCTGCAGCACAAGGTGAACAACAAAAGGTATCGGCTGAAAAAAATCATATTTGCCTAACTGTACTTTTTTCCAAACCTGCCTCATGGATAATCTCTACTTGTAAATAAATATTGTGCCAGAGACTGTCCAGCTGCATAGAGAAGGGTCTGCGCCCTCTGCTGGCTAGTTCATTCATTTTTTCTTTAGATGCAAATCCCGCGAGGCAACATCCAATCACAGTGCACTCTACTTTTGACTGTGTAGAGAAACAGTACCGTTGCATTTGATGCTTTTGTGTCTAATGACGACTTGGTGGGATCAGCTTCCATCACTGAACCAACAAAAATCTAAGAACAATTTAAACCAAGGGCAATTTATCAGGTTGGTTTAAACAACACATGTCGAAAACATCACTGGATTTACATTGTTTTGTTTGTCTATGACCTTGACTAGAGCAAGTCTATTTAAAGCTCCCACATCTCATTTCATCTGTAAACTAAATGTAGGATATTTAATCTTTACTGTAGTGTTTGTGTTTAACCCTGTGCATCATTAATCTAAGTGTAATGTAATCACAACTGAGATTGATCTGTCTATCTTTTTGAACTTATGTCAACTTGCCAAAGGTCAGTGGACGAAGCGGAGGGTCTGCCTGTAGCTGCTGTAGGCCTCCTCCTTATTTGTGATGCAGGGTTTAGCATGACTACAAACTGCCTGAAGTTGAGGTCATCGAGATGCACAACGTTTGCCTTTAATCTGATAAATACGTTTGGACAAGGCCACAGTGATGGCTGACGAACGAACGCTGCTGCTGGCGTAGTCAGTGCTGGGACATTACATTCAAATAATGAATACATGTTCAGTTTTTGTGGTTTTGCTGTGTTCTTTTAACAATGATAATAGGAAGGAGAAGTGATTGTACAAAAAAAGAAGTTCACTGAGGGACAGAGACTGGAACAACGTCCTGTGATTGAATGGATGACTGTTTGAAGTTGGAGCTATGTTGGGGTTTAATTGTGCTTTGAATTTTGTTGGTTATTACAGAACAATAATACATAATACATCAAGAAAATAAACTTGGAAACCCATAACTGGCAAAATGTAGCCTTCCTATTTCTTCTTTTACTTTGTACAAAGAATCAGTCTGGACTTCATTAAGCTTTAATTCCACAGTCATTGAGCTAAACTTGATTAAATCCATTTCCCTGAGCTTTATTCTGCACCAGAATCTAAACCTATCACACAAACCTACAGCTCACAGAACTAAGAACTATTAACTCTGTCTGTTTACCTGCAGCTGCTTCCCTCCAGAGTCTCTGAAGCAGCACGACATGTCAAAATATCTAAAGGCTCAATAAATGTAAAATAAAAATGTACAAAATAAAGGAGTTGCATTTTATAACGTTACCCGAGTCTGAAGGTTGGGGCATTTACAAACTGAATTGATTTTGTTTCAGGTATTAAAAGTCAGGTCCATTGGGGTGGCATGTCCCTGCAGGGCTACCATAGCTTTACTTTCATTGCCAGTTAATGTTCACAAAAAGCTACACACCTCACCATTGTACCTCACTTTTATATTTACCTTTATTCCCTGCATTCACAATTACTTTTATTCCCACAAACTTAAATACATCCAAGCCAGCGTCCCTCGACACTATTTATTGTTGTGTATATACACTTAATAATTGATAACACACATGAACTATGTTGTTGTTTATTCATGTTCTTTAGACCCTGGTCACGGGGCAATATTTCTGCTGGTTTTCTCCGCCGTCCCGGGGGAAATAAATTGTGTTACAATGTGTACGGTGCTTAAGAGTGCATTAGTTCAGTGTAGCATGTAAATACACTGCACTGAATGAATGGGTGAATTCATTATGAAGTGCTCATTCGTGCAGAGTAGTCCTTTTGTTGTTCTGTTCCTTTTGTTATTGCCACATTAGGGAAAGATACGGACACATCTATATTCTTTGTTTCTATTAGGAGCCTGAGTGCATTTTTCTCTAATTCTGTTTTTTTGCCCTTAGCCCATGAAAAACCTCTACGCCGATGATGGCTCGCCCCTGAGTCCCAGAGTGGGCCCGTACTTCTCGGATGGGCGCCGGCAAGTGGATTATGTCCTGGCCTACCACATTCCCAAACGGGCCGGCGTTCGCCGCCGCCAGTCGGGGGAGAACAGCTTCATACAAAGGCTTTGTCGCAGTTTTAGCAGAAGGAGCAGCCGGGCCCCGCTACAGCCCAAAAAAGACCCTGAGATCGCCGCCCAGGAACATCCCCACAACTGCCACGAGGACGACAAGCGCTTCAGGCGAGAGGAATTTGAGGATAAACTTCTGCAGATGGGGCTAGAGCTGGAAATGGAAGAAGTGGTGAGAACTTTGTAGAATTCTTTGTTTTCATTCACCAATATTCTTTAAGAAATGAAGGAGTATTCGATGTGTTCTCTCGATACACATGAGATAACTTGTATTTAGTTGTAGTAGGAATTGTGAGATTACTGCTGCGGGTTAAAGGTCGGACACAGCTCTGAGCAGCTCCAGAGTCGGACAGAGACACAGAGTAACAAATGGAAACAAAAAAACACAAAGAGCAGTGTTTAGAGACAGACGTCATTCACATTCACATTAAAGGCACATATTTTGGGTAACGCCACCTCTGGCTCCTGAACAGCGACATGTGTGACCAGAGCGACCAGTAACCATTCGACAGGTGAGGGACCGACACAGATCAGGTGATATGAGTGTAGAGTTTAGTCCAGCAGAATTTAACATTGAGCAACAGCCATTCACAGAACAGGATTTGAAAGACCCCTGAGAGGAATAGGTCCAGGCAGGGTATTTTATTGTGTTTGGTGTAAATCCACAGTGAATGGCTGTCTGTCAGCTTTAGATTAAATAAAAATGTGACAAATCTCCGAGCAATCATCCGGCTCTTTAACAGTCAGACCTGCGTTTTTATTTACTATCTATGGGCTGGACGCACGGTCACCTCACGTGGATGGCCACAGCGTGAAAATAAAGCCCGCTGATTGGAGTTGGGATTGAATACTGTAAGTGGAACAGGGAAGAGAAGTCGGTTTGTGAAGCATAAGTTCTACGACAAAGTCAAAACAAGTCTATTTTTTATGACTGGATTATGACATGAAGTGTAATGAACAAGCAGCAGAATGGATTAAACCAAGAGTGTGGTTGAATTTACATAGAGCCATACTAAAATATAGATGAGCGGCAGGAGACAAACTACCAGAGGTTACAAAGAGGGCTATGGCACAGGTTGGTCAAGCACCATGCAAGAGGCTGTAGGCGCCACCATATACTGCTTCAATAAGAAATGTTGAATGAATGAATATTGCTTCTGGTTTTCATTCTAGCTTTGTAATCTTTGAATCCATAGAGAAGCACCTGTTTCCTAAATTGTAGGCACTCACTGTTTTCTCACTGATAATAATAATAATAATAATAATAATAATAATAAATTTAATTTTAAATAATATTTCTTTTTAAGGCTCTCAAAGCAGCTTAAAGAGATTATTTATTCATTCCACAGTCACACACTGGTGGTGGATAAAACTATTTTCCAAAATGCTGCAGTGCTATATTTAGAAACACTTTGTTTCTCGTTTGAGAATAGACACGCCTCTGAAAGTGTGCAGGACTGTCCCATACGGCTCCACTGGAATCGTGTCTTAAGTGAGGCTCTATAAGGCACTGGATGTTCACGATATATTGAATTACATTTACTAAACTCTATACAGTTCTATATTAGGTTACACTCTTAGTGCATCAGTTCGTCTCGTTCCACATTAAATTGAATGAAGTCAGATGCTGTGATCCCTCTAAATGTCTAAAGTTGCCAAGTCATTCGTAAGAAACTCAAGTTTTTTATTACTTTGTGAGCGATTTTATTCAAAAATCTAGTATCCCATTTGAGCTCTGGGTAGCTCTTATGTGCTCAGTTTGTGCCGACAGTATGAGTAATTCTGTAAAGTAAGGGAACCTGATCCTTTGGAAAGACTGAAAACCTGTGTAAAGGCCAAATATTCACACAGAGAGAAAAACTCAAAATGTCAGTAAATGTTATTTCTAATGACTTTCAATTGTGAGAGCAAATGTTAGACTCATTATCCGGGAGTAGAGTTTCTGCAGACTTGAATATGTGGGAGATGTCTTCAGTGTAAGGAACAGCTTGACGTCTGGAAGCAGTTTAAACATAAAGAAAATACATTTTAGCAGAAAGTACTTTCTCCTATGGCAACTCCTTCACAGGCTTTACATAATTCAACAAATTCTGTCCAGTATTATTAGATTTTTTGCCATAATTCTCAAGGAATCGTGGTTTTGTAGTAACATGCTTGGTCGGTGTCACGCTGAGTACAGCTCAGTACGCATTATGAGTGGGGTTTTGCTGCATCCAGACTGCTCAGTGTGTCTCTGTGTGTGAAGTTCCTCTGAGAGCCTGAAAAAACAACACGTGAATGTGTGAATTTCCAGCACAAACTGTCAAACACACATGGTTTAAACAGTTTTTGATTCAAGCACTGGAGAGTTTATCCTGGTGCCATTGTGCTAAGAAATAAATACAGTAACAATTGACTGTTTAAACAACAAAATACATATTTTAATTTCAGAGCAACATTCCTGAAACTGGCTTTCTGAAGATCCATGCTCCTTGGAATGTCCTCTGTCGAGAGGCTGAGTTCATGAAGCTCAAAATGCCAACCAAAAAGGTACCCTGCCCCCTTTACACATTTATATTATGATGTACAATTAAATTAGCTCTACCCACGTGTGCGGTTGTGTTTAAAATACGATGGCAGAGGAAATTTTATGAACACCCTAGTGCAGTCATTTGTTAAAATAAATTGAATTCATAATTTATTGTATAACCGTGTTATGTAACAGTTACGGTTACTGGGAGGTCAACGTTAGCTTTAAGTGAGCGTTTTCTCCCCTTTTACCGTGTTGTGAATGAAAGGCCTCCCTCAAGGCTATATTCTCCCTTTTTTTCTTCTATTTTTGCTTTATTCTAGTGTTAATTGCATATTTTTTGTCAGTATTTTAAATGATAGGCGTCCAAGGTTAAGTACTCAAAAGTACAAAAAATATATAGTCTAGTGTAGTATGTAGTAAAGTATGTCATTTTTTTTAAATCAGAATTTTAAATGAATTAAATGTGTGCCTCAAAGTTATAGTCTCGCCCCTTTTTTTTCCCTTTTATTTTTATTTTTTGTAGTTTTGTCATTTTTTTTTATCAGTGTTGAATGAAAGGCGTTCCTCAAGGTTACGCACTCGGTCACGTTATTTTCTTCCTCCATTTTTACAAAACTATGTGTTCTAAACATATGTCATTAAAAACCTTTGTGTTTATGTTTTTAATTTATGCATCTATTATCTTTATCATTTATTGCATCACAGTTTTTTTTTTTTTTTTTTTTTTTGTTTTTTTTTTTAGTCTTATGAAGTGAAACAGAGCAGTAATATGGTGGAGAAAATCCGATTGTTCATTCATAAAGTCACAGCTCCACTTCACCCAAAGGTGGACCCCAACCGACAACAAAGCGTCAAGTCTCTTAGCCACCCTTTCTCCAGAGAGAAGCAGCATTTGTAAGTAAAATATTATTACTTTTACAGACGCATAATATGGACAGAATGTAATAAATCTGTGCATTTGTCGCGTGAAGTGGGCGAAAAGAGTGAGACAGATCCACAGTGAATCACATCTGTGTGTTAAAGGGATGTTCTGGGTTTGTGTGTAGACTGACTCAACTCTCTTAGGCCTTGTTTACACTGTGGGGTCAGTACGGGACAGTTGTGTTTCCTCTGCTGGGTCCAGAGAGAGACGTCATCGAAGCCACTGTTTATCTCCAAAACAGGGTGTAATATATTTAAAAAAACATTTTCGTTTTATGTTTTCACTTTCACCTCTTGTTTTGGCTCGAGTGAGAATTATTTGTTGTCCAATACACTTACTGCAGGGCTTAACTACCCTCCTCCAAAAAAGTACCACAAAGCCTTTGGGCCCCAGGCTGGAGTCTCTAAAGTTGTATGGACAGGTTCGGGGGACAGAAAGTCACCTGACCAGCGCTAGAGGCTGATTATTTTAGTTTTATCTTGTTAACCAATCAACGGTTAAATTCAGTTCAATGCAATAGAGTCCAATATTAAACCACAGTTGCTTTTAAGGACTTTAAAGACTGTTCTAGACTACAGACCTGTCCTTAGACCCTCATCACGTGGGCCTAGACATTAAATATTGTACTTGTACATTGGCCAGTTTTATAATCTGTGTGATAAGCAATCCCTCATTTGTGAAAGTAGCTCTAACTTCTGCATCAGCTGCATTTATCTCCACTCTGAAGGCATTTCTGCTCAATTTCAGCCTCTTTCAACTTTCAGACGTTTTTTTCCGCAGCTGACAGGTGCATTAAAAGCATCACTTCAGGCAGAAAACAGTTTCCAAAATAACAGGTGATTTACAGCTCGGTAATATATTGTAAAACCTCAGTGCACATCCTTTTATTTAAGTCAGTGTCTGTAATGGGAACCTAAACTGTTAAAAAGACAAAGAGAAAAGTAGAAATGTTTGATTAAATCATTTTCCTGGTACAATGTTGCTGTGATATTCTATGTAGTCTGACATCTGAGCTGAGAAAATGAAATTGGAATTGGAAAGCCCGGCCTGTTAATATTTAATGCAACAAAGAGGTAACGACAAGGGAGCTGTAAATTGGGCAAAAAACAAGCCTGAGAAAGTGATTTCCTGCATTTGGCTGTAGCTCCCACCTTCCCACAACAACAGCCTGATTTGTCAAACACCTGAGACATTTGGTTGATTAATTGGATTGAGAAGACCGGAGTTAGGGCCTGTTTCTTGTTCCGACACCTGGAAAGGCCGTGATGAGGGAAGAAGACAGTCTTGGCGTAAGTGTGAGGCTGCTGGGATGTATGGAGGAGAGAGTGGGCAGCGAGCAGCTATATTTACAGCTCTGACTAACAGCAGATCACCCTCCACTCTGTCTCCAGCTCTTCGTCTCCAGTCGCTCTCCAAACGCTCATGCACGCACCAGTCCACTGTAGATTACAGTTGGCCTTTTCAATCATATAAACTCGACTAGTCACATTACTGCGAGCCGTCAGCTGATTGGCACACTGCAGGTGTCTAAATAATTGTCCAGCCTTAAAGCAAAGTGGTTTAGTTTTGACTTTTGTCCTGGTTTAGCTCTAGTTCTTTAGTTCAAGAGGCATTCATTCATTTTCATTCCTTTCATTTACATTTCCAATAGTACTAGTAGCACTGGGTTATCTAGTTCTTAGCCTTTTTAGTCCTACATTTAGGTACAGAAAGTTTCTGACCAAATGGGAAGAATCTGTCTCCAAGTGTTTTGTTTAGTAGATAAAGTTTTAGCCTTCTTCAGATCATTGGGTAAACTGCGGAAATTTGGCCATTTTTTTTTTTTTTTTTTTTAAAGGAAGTCAAGGAAGTGGGAGGGGCTTCACCAAGTGCAGGACACACCCAAAGAAAAATAAAGCCATATACAATACAACATTCAAGCACATTATATAAAAAATATTTTCCCGTAAATACAAGAGTTAAGCATTGGCTCCCAAAAAATGATAAGAGTAAAGTTAAACATCAGCCCAGAAAGAAATACATAAAGTTAAACACTGGCGCGGAAAAAAAGAGCATTGACAAAAGCTTTGTCTTAGCTTTCAATAAATATCAGAAATCCTTTAGGACACACTTAGTCCTTCTTTGTTTTTCCAATTGGAAGATTGTTTCACTTTTTCCCAGTTTTTAATAATTTAAACTCCAAATGTTGTTTCCTACATTTCAAGGACTCTATTATTCTTTTTAATGTCTCAAGGATACTGGCTAACCAGGAGATCTTTGTTGTGCAGCTGTCTCAATACTAGTATCCTTTTGTACAGCATCTGCATATGTTTGTGGCGAGCTAGCAAGGCGTAGAACCCTGGACAATAAAATGTGTTGAAAATGTTAGCCATGGCACATAAAGGCACAAAGCTAACCCACAGAACAGTGTTGTCTACAGCCTGTGGTTTTCTTACTCTATTCTACTGCTGTATGAGAACGTGAACAGAACAAATGCTGTGCTTCTGGTTTTACCAGGTTCGATCTGTCGGACAGGGAAAAGTTCTTCGACAGCAAGACCAGGAGCTCAATAGTAAGTATTGTTAAAAGGGGTTATTGTGGTCACTATCTTTCTTTACTAGATATTTTATATTCTGTGGATTTTAGTGGGATTTCCAGAGGTGGGGGCTTCTAGACCAATGAATATTGAGAGCATGAAAACCTCCCCATTTTAGATAAACAGTTACAGTAGGGCTTGTTAATAATAGAGGCTGACCAGGCTAGCTTTAAGGAGGCCAGGTAAGAGAGAGTCTTTCTTTTTATTTCTTTTTTTCCTTTTTATTCAGTGACCGCATGAGTGCCATATATATTATATTTCTCCTCCACAAAATACGAATACATTAATCCAAACTAAACTTTTAGCTCTGACTTTAGCGTTAGAATGAGTTATCTCGTCTTTGTTCAACATCCTGTGATTGAAGACAATTTTTCTCTGTTTTATGCTGGTTCTCTGTGAAAAGATGTATCCAGAGCTGCATATACACATTCTCTGTTTTATCGGCAGCCATTAGTTCCTTACTGACGTCAAAGTCGACCAATGGGAACGCTCCTTTTCCATAAACGAGCTGTGATTGGAAAAAGCTCCTGTTCAGGATTTAATATTCTCATCTGTTAAAGCGTAGATGGTCTTCAGGTCTCGTTTTTCCGATGATTCCTGTTTCATTCTGCTGTTAGTGATTAAACGGTTCTTTTCTCACAAACATAAAAAATATATTCTTCTTTTTTAAACATGACGTCTTTACAAAAACTCACCAGTTTTTATCTCATTCCTTAAAATAAAAAAAAACATGGCCATAACATCATTAAGTTCATCATAAAGCTAAATCACAACTATTATTTTATTTTTACGTGTCGTGTCCTTTTAGGTCTTTAAATCTTGTAATGCAATTGTCCCTGTAGTGCTTCAGTTCATCAGTAACACTCACCTGAGCTGACGATTGCCTGTGTCAGCCTGTGTCAGCTTGTTTCAGTCAGGCTTTGAGCTCACGTAACTCTGCTCATTGTTGTCGTCAGGTCTTTGAGATACTGAAGAGGACCAGATGCACTCGGGCCAAACACAGCATGGGTAAGATTGCTTTCTACACTCAAGTCTCAAAAACAAGCTCCTTACACAAATCTCCCGATGAGAGTCTTAGTCTAAAGCTTAGAAATGGTACTGTCAGTCATTTCTGTTTTCCTTCCCTGTCTCTTTTCCCTGAGCCTCTCTGCTGAGCACTGCGGTGAATCTGACTGTGTTCTCCTCATAATCGTGTGGAATATGGTTTCTTCCTTCGCAGGGCTCACCAGTCTGTTGGCCAACGGCGTGTACACCGCCGCGTACCCTCTCCATGATGTGAGTATTAAAATTCAGGGCCATCTTTGCCTCGCAGGGCCGACAGCTGATGATAAATAGCTGTTTATTCCCTATAGCAATTATTCCATTTCAGTAAGTATAATAGGAAAACCACTGGAAGTGTAGAATGTAATGAAAATGTTATAATTACTCTCCACTTTCTTATTAACAGCAACACATAATTCAGTTTTACATTCCATTTATTATTTGTTGCATAAACTGAGAGTAACGGTGCATGTAAATGTGTTTTCAGGGCGATATAGAGGCTGATGCAGAACCTAACGACAGGAAGGTGAGTACAGCTAAAACAAGGAACAGTTTTAATGCTCAGTCATCAATTTTTCTTCTGTTAGAAAAAACTGACAACCGAGGTACACGCCACAAAGAGCCCGCAGCACGATGTGAGCTAAATTTATATAGAACTGCAAGTCTTATTACACTGTGTCCAACGGTGTTCAGCGTGGGTTATTTCTCTCCATCTTACTCTTATACGTTTCAATGTTGAGGAGAACAGTCCAGCAGCTAAAACGTACTGCTGCCGTCTGTGGTAAAAAACATACTAATAACATCTGACCACAAAGCAGCACTCCTTACAGGCCAAGTCAAGCAGCTGTAGATAAATCCAGTTTACAACAAAGAGACACAAAATACGGAAAATTCAAGAAATGACAAATAAATACTTTTGATTACGTTGTTTTCTGTATAAAACATGACAACCACCTCCCATCGCCCAAAGACAAACAAGGTCAATTTGCAAATGTAAAGCAAAAATGGACAGACCTAATAATGACAATACATTTAACAAATACAAAAAAGCAGTATTGGACCAGAGCCCTCAGCTGTCCCTGACCCAGCCCTAGTGTTACAGTTCAAAGCCATCATAAAGCTTTTTCTCTCTCTGTAGATGAAAAAAAAATATCAGTAAGACTTAAAAACCTGAGTTCACACTGAGTCTCGGGCCTCTATTGCTCACATGCTCCATAATTACACTGTCGACCATGTGTCACTAAGGCAACGGTCTCATAATTCACACCGGGTTGTTCTCAAAAATAAGAAAAAAGTCCTTCAGACCCTGTATACCCCCTGTATATGTCGTTTAAAGTGCTTGTCCTCTAAAAGCTCCTCTGGGCGCCCCTCATGTGATTAAACGCCTTCATTCGGTGCTCAGCCTGAGAACACTGTCTGAAAGCAGGAGAAATGCTGCACCTTTCCACGGTGATTTATGGGATCTTTATTCAGGTTACAGGCCTAACCAGACGGCTCTTTAATGACGGATCTGTGTTTTATACACCTACAGTTGTGCTCATAAGTTTACCCTGGCAGAATTTGTGATTGTTTGACCATTTTTCAGAGAATATGAATAAGAATAACACAAAAACTTTTAATTTTCAAACATTTGTGTTTACTCTTTTTAAATTATAATGACAACATAAACTGGTGATTTTGACATGATAACATGCACAAGTTGACACAGACAGGTGTAAATGGCTACTAAAGGTAACAGTCCTCACCTGTGATCTGTTTGAACAGTGGCAAAGTGGTTGGCACTCCTCCCTCACAACAAGAAGGTTTATATATACCTGAAAGCTGATCACATCCTCACATCAGCACTTACTGAAACGTTACACTCTTTTAATTAAAGCTACAATCAATTTTAATTTACTTAGCTTAGTTTGTCTTTTGTCTTTTCTTTTCACGCTTCACCTTTTACTGTATCTCTCTGTTAGTGCTCCATTCAAGTGCCTTTTGCTCAGATTACACTTCAACACAATCCAGAATATCCTTTTCTGTAATGATTTTCACACAGTTCAGCATAATGTGGTTTGACTAAATGATTACATGTGATCACAGACTCTATTGAAGGACATAAGTCATAAATATGCATGTATTCTGCTCGGTGTGTCTGGAGTGGGGCTGTAAATTTACCTGAGCTGTGTTCAAATCATAAAATGAAAAGTGATGAATGCGTTTTAATAATTTACAAGTCTAAAAAAGGTCTTGGCCTGTGGTTCAAGACCTTTTACACATAGACTGAGGACACTAATCAGTTTTACAGCTCACTACTTTTCTATTCTCCACAAAGAATTAGTCCCTGTGGATGTTCCCCGGGTCCAGATTCCAGATTAAACTTCTTCCGAACACAATTTGAAAAAGCATAACGCCATTAAGAGGGCGGGGTAACCACTCATGCTGTTGTGTTTTATGAGTCTACATATCCCCCGTGTTACCGTGGGTTGTCTCTGGGTCCTCCTACCGTCCAGAGGCAGGCCCCTTGTGAATAAATGTGAGAGTAAATGGTTGTTGTCACAGCCCTACGACTAACTGGTCATGGTCCAGCTGCTCTTAACATGACTAAGCAGAAGAAACTGAATCAATGAGTCTCTAGTAATATGACTATAATAAAGGAGGCTGGTTGCATTATTCCACTGGATACAAGCTCAATGGTATTTTATTTCTCTGTATTTGAGTCTTGAATCTGATTTAAATGGGACACAGTCAGAAGATATAAATGGGAAACATTATCACAAATCCACTAAGAATGTGTCCAAATGCTAATAAACGTGTAAATACATGTCCATAACACTGCTGCTTGTTCTCCACACAGCTGCTGTATGAAGAGTGGGCCAGCTACAGTGTTTTCTACAAGTACCAGCCCATCGGACTCATCAGGTCAGCTGATGATAGGGCTCTCGTCACACACGAGGTGAAATACACACACATTACTCCCGGCCTGCTGCGCTCACTGCCTTCATCAGCCCAAAGGCAAGACTCACCAGGAGGACCATTATAGGATTTAAACCCCCTGATGCTTGAACACATGCCGTGGCGACACGTATCCAGCTGCAATGGGAACTCTGAAAGGGAGCAGCAGAATTTCCATTTGGCACAGTCTACAGCTGGGCATCCACTGTCATTTTTAAGTGTTTCATTATAAGTTAATGGCCTCGTAACCCTCCATACACAGGACGACACAAACCTAAAATTTGGTCCAAATAAAAATTGTTGTATGACCAAAAATCATGGCTATTCCCACCTTTAAGGGAATACAGGGAAGGAAAAGTAAGGTGCTATGTTTTCATGAATAACAATCCTTAAATTACAATCTTAACCACTGTCATACTGTTCAGAGCTATTCTTTGCTGCATTTGTGTTTTTTGCAGTATATAAACATGTAAAGGAGTTGCTAACGGGCTGTTGATATGAAAAGTAGATCATAAGTCAAATAAAAATCTTATGAAAGTGTGAGATTATTCAACTCTGGCCACATATAACTACAATATAATAACACAGTAACAAAACATAGATGCTTATGTTAATAACAATCCATTTCTTACATTTGATACATTTATTTTCCTCTCTTATAGAAAGTATTTCGGGGAAAAGGTGGGCCTGTACTTTGCCTGGTTAGGAGTCTACACACAGATGCTGATCCCTGCAGCCATCATTGGAGTCTTAGTGTTTCTTTACGGCTGTGCCACTGTGGATGACAACATACCCAGGTATATGTTCTCACATTAGTATTCTCAGTGTGTGTTTTATTGTCATGTGACCTTTCAACAAGACTGAAATAAAGGCAAAGTGGAGGAGTGGAAAAGCGTCAAAGCTAATTTATCCAGGTCTAGAAGTATTTATTATGCATGTTTGTGATTTGTTAAGCTTTAAAACCATTACCAAAGATTAAGTTGGCCTGTTTTTTCCCAAATGGAGACTGTGTTGACCCAATAGTCCAGCCTAAGGAACCAGGACATTCATTCATTCACTTTATTACATGGTTGTGTCAGTGTCCTGAGTTGGATTTCCTCTCATTAAAACCAGACTCAAACCTTCCCGGCCGACTCCGGTCTTTCTGTGAGGAGTCTGCATGTCCTCTGCGTGTTACCGTGGGTTCTCTCCGGGTACTCCAGCTTCCTCCCGCCGTCCAAAGACATGCATGTACAGGTTAATTGGCAACTCTAAAGTGTCCCTAGTGAATGAATGTGAGAGTCTGTCTCTAAATGTTAGCTCTGCGACTAACTGGCCATTGTCCAGGTTGTACCCCGCCTCAGGTCCAAAGCCGCTGGGATAGGCTCCAGTCACTCGTGACCCCTAACGGGATTAACTGTTTGAAAATGAATGAATGAATGAATAAAACCAGAATATGCTGTGTTTTACATTAAGGGCTGATTATGGGCTGCATAAAAGTGGACGATTTTATGGTTTCAATTGTTTCCTTACACATTTTCTTACAAAGTAATTTAGAATTTACAAAAGAAATCAGGGACTCTAGATGCAAATAAATACAGAAACATCCAGGATAAAGCTGTGTTCAATGTAAAGAGCAGACTGAGGCAGTTATGTTGAAATGATATTTTAAAATGGCAGTTCTGCAGAAAATCAATGACACTTAATACACTGACTCTAACGATAGACTGAGCTGCAAATCAATCAGCGAGAGAAAGGTTTAATTTAAACTCTGCAAACATACTCATAACTAATTCAGTGGAATTAATAAGGCAGTATTTATCATTTATAAAGGAGGCAGCTAGAAAAGAGAGCACATAACTAGATGCTGCACAGCTATAGATGTCCACAGTAATGGCAAAAGTCATTCACGCAGAACACTGACTTTCACACTCAAACTCTTATTCCATATTCATAAACATTATTCCTGCTGTCTTCTAAAGGCTTTTAAAACAGATTGCCCAAGATTAACCGTTATCAGTTTTAGTTTTTATGGATGGCTTTCACCTGAAGCCATTTACTGTGGACTCACCTGAATCCTTCCATCTGTCTTCTTAGTATGGAGATCTGTGACGAGAGGCTCAACATCACTATGTGTCCACTCTGCGACAAAGTCTGCAGCTACTGGGAGCTGATCTCTGCATGTGGCACAGCTCGAGCCAGCCACCTGTTCGACAACCCGGCCACGGTCTTCTTCTCCATCTTCATGGCCCTGTGGGGTGAGCTTATACCTTATCCAGTTCAACAAAAATGCATTTACAGGGAGACAACAAGTGGTAAACAAATGATAGCCGTAATCCTCCGCAGGTGCACGCTGAATTTTGAAACTCTTGAATAAACAGAAATGGTTCTCTTGTGTGGTTTCCTGCCAGGGCTTGAGACTGTGGGGGGGGTCTGACGGCCCACAGGTTGGCAGCCGTCTGGAGGCACACACTGTTGTGGAAGTAGGAGTGGGAAGAGCAGAAAACACTGTGTTCTGTTTCTCTTGTTGAAACACACTAGCACTGCATTAGTTAAACAGCGAGTCGTTCATCATGCTGCTGTCGGTGTGAGGTTTTCGGCTCAGTCCAATGTCAGCAGAGAATCCTGAGTGTATATGCATGAGTATGAAATTATACACTGTTCTGAAGAATGTTGTTACACTAAAGTCCAGTCGTGTCTCTCACAGTCAAATCAAATCCAATCAAACCAAATCCTTGTTGATATAAGGCAACACTGCTCAGTGACACACTCTTATTAAATTCTGACAAAGTCCTTCAGTAAAACTTGATTGATGTAGGAGGTCTTACAATATGAGTCAGGATGCATTCACACGTCCACATCGAAATAAAGCCCACCTCCAAATGTGTCTCTAGGTCAGAAATCTTAATGTGCTTTCTGGTCCTGTTTAATCCAGCTGCTTGTATCCTCAACACAAAAAACATTCTTGCCTCTTTTGTCAAATGTTGCACATTAGAAGAGCTAATTGTTGTTCTAATTTAGTGTGACCCCTTTAACTTTTCGTCCTTACCCCTGTAAAGTGCTCTGTGTTGTGACCAGGACAGAGGCGTGGACTTGAGTCACAAATTTGATGACTTTGGACTTTGGACTTGAGAAAATGTAAAAAGACTTGATACTCCTGGACTTTAACAGAGATGACTCAAGACTTTACTTGAGCCTCGGACTTTATGTCGATGTCTTTTAGAGCTGTTTAAAATCTGGATAGAACAAAATGTCTACTGGTCAGAGACATGGGGTCATCCCAGGCAGATGTTACAGATACAGCTGAAGGAACGGCATGTTACATTAGCCTAAAGCTAGCAGCTTATTCCACACGTGACTACTACTGTAAAAACTATTAAAATAATCCTAGTTGGCCTATTTTAGCCCTTCTTATTGCCGCAGGGTTGATTAGAACATCTTGACATGACACACATTCATTGTTCTTCAGAGTTCTGTGGCAAGCTTGGTGGATTCTTGCACAATATATATATCTTGTTCAGAAAAAAGTTTCAACAAACCAGCAATTCAATCCCAGACTGTTGTAAAACAGAGTTCTGTTGGCTTCTGTCACAGCGGTTCTGTTCATGGAGCACTGGAAGAGACGGCAAATGCGACTCAACTACATCTGGGACCTCACGGGCTTCGGAGAAGAAGAGGAGGTAAGAAAACCCCTTACAATCAAAAATACACACATCATGTTTCAATTATTGACCTTGAGCAGAATCAAAATATCTGTTGCAAAAAAGGGAGTGAAGAGTTCAAATGGATCAGCTCTTGCACAAACATCCATCTGCAGTTTTAGGGATTTGTAAGAGCAACACACAAACTAAAGAGAAGTGCAGAAATTTTACGAGTTCATTTCCAAGAAAGAAAAAGGGCCTACTTTGTAGTGGGGGTAACTTAGGATATGAATATGAATGTAACTCCTCTGTCTTTTGTGTGCACTCTGCAGTGAGTCACCCCTTCGGAAAAAAATGTTCCCACACAGTCATGACAGCCGCCAACATCAATTTGTTTTTTAATCACAACAAAATGAAAATGTGTTATGCTTGTCATTATATTTGTCCTGTGTGTTGCACTGACATCCTGCCTGTGTTTATGTGTTTTTGTGTTGCAGGAGGAACACAAGGTTTGGAACCCAGTTATTTTATGTTTAATTCTTGTTGAACACGCCTTTCATTTGTGTTTTCAACAGTTCTAACAAAATTCAGCAGCCGTTGTTACATAATACTAACCCTTTCTCTTAAGGTGTCAATATCTGCTTATAATTTACCTGCGGTTTATTCTCTTGTGTCAAACATGCGTCCCATGGGCCAAAACTGGCCCTCCAGAGAGTACAATCCGGCCCATGAGATGAATTTAGAAAGAGTAGTGGGCATAACACAACACTGAGACTCAGATCTAAAGTGTAGATGGTAGTAAGGTCACTTTCTATTTCTTCTCTGAGGAGAATGGGAAAACTTTGTTTGATTTGTACGCAGTAAGTTTCAGTCTCAAAGAATCTAATATTGAGTTCCGCTCTGACACTCATCCTGGAGAAAAGTACAACAGCTGCAGGAACAACTGAGAAGAGAGAAGATAGATGTAGCAGGTCTGTTTTTACCTGTAGCTCAGAGCTCAGTGATGCAGCAGTGACAGTTAGATATGTTATTACAGCAAAATAGCATTAGCATCAAGGCCATATTGTGTGGGTGAGTTGGTGAAAACATACAGCAGAAGGCTTTTGACAACATTACCCTTTTTCGGTTGAGACTGATGACACTGACGTTATATTTCCACTAAAACAAAGGGAAAGAACTGGATTTATTTATAGGTTATTGTTCTATTATTTTACTGGTCCCACTCAGATCACACTGGGCTGTATGTGGCCCCTGAACTGAAATGGGTTTGACACCTCTGCTCTATGCGGTGCTTTTGTCAGTGACTACTGATGGCAACCTTTTATTTTCTTGTACAATAATACTGCTGCCTTTCAGGAAAGCGGCACGAACAGGTGTCACTGAACAGAAAGAACAGGCTGCTCAGTACGAGTACACATTTCCAGCATATGCCTGAAGATAGATTTTGCTTTTGTCTCTGTCCAGTTGCCTTGTGAATACTTTACAGCAGTGCTGACAGCACATAGTGGCCCTCAGGGTTTTTTGGCTCAGATATTCGGTTTATTGTTTTGATGTTTTTGGTTCCATCTATGCTTTCAGCTCTGTAATGTTAGGTTTTCTTGAATATGGGTCATGTTGCCGTCATGTCTGCCTTTCACTTTGCATTTTTTTTTAGCTAAGATATGGACCTCTAGGACAAACATGCAGCTAAAACTGTCTAACCTCTGCCTTCTTTGCAATGTCATTTCATCTGACATAAGCAGCACTTCACTCTCAGCTGACAGCAGACTGTGATTCAGGGGCACATCATATATGCACTGGCTGCAAAATCAAGGAATATATACAAACTTCATGATCGTCTTCACCGTGAAAGGACACATTATTTTTATGGCCCTCTAGAACAATATGTAAGAGAAATTTTTTAGATAAAGTAATTTATTTAAAAAACAAGCGTCATCAGTCATTTATGATGTGTTCAGGTGCTTTTGGACGGAGCAGTTGTTGAGTAAACGGGTTTGTTAACATAAGTCAGGTTTAACACTCGTGTAGTAAACAAAAAAAAGAGACGATTTAATCAAGCTATGAGCATAGTCAGGGTTAGCTCTGCAGGTAAATGTACTGCATGTGATGTTTCAGACTGTTTCAGGTGAAGGGCACTAACAGCTCCACAGAGAAGGTGTAGGTTAGAACAGGGTCCTTGAAATCCTGCTGGTGTGCTTTTTAATCAGGCTCTTTCAAATGATGTACCGTCCAGGTGCAGGCCTGTGATTAGTGACAGGTAAAAGTCCATGTGATTCTCTCTGTGCTCACCAGGCTGTTCACCTCACCGCTGCTTCACCTGGACTTTCTCCACTTAAAGCATATACTCTATATGCATCTTATGGGACTGGTGCAGTAATATTTATGACCACCTTTAACTAACCTTTTTTTTTCTTTTCTTTTGTAGGACCACAAACGAGCTGAGTATGAGTTTCATGTCACGAAGAAGTCGTTGAAAAAAGAACATACAATCCAAAAGGTACAGTTTATCTGATCAGCCTGACAAGTTTGAAGTTGTTAAAAGCCATGTACAACACAGAGTGAACCTAGAATGAGTTCATCAGCACTTTAACTGACAAGATACTGTTGAGACGCATCACCTTTACCACAACATGCCGTAAATGTACTTTTTCTCAACTAACCAAACCGTCATGTATCTCCCCACAGTGGAAATATTTTTTTAAGTGTAATTAAGTGGTGATTATTTAAGGTGTTGCCTCCACACACCCAAATTAGCTGCAGTAGGTTCCAGGATTTAATGACCCGTCAAGGATTAGCGATAAATAAAGCTTAAATAAAACCGTGTGCTGCTCCTTTAGCACATTCATACTTTGTTATTTCTCTGAATGGATTTTAAAGCCAGGTCTAGAGCAGGGCTATTTAACATTGAAACCATTACTTTATGATATTTTTCTTCAGTATTAAGAACCGTTATTATGTCTGTAAGGCATGAAGGTCTTCTTTTCCACAAACAAAAACCCACAGTCGCCTGATCTTCTTGACCCAGTTCTCGTGGGTTTTGAATGTGACATGATGGCTCAGGGCAGGATTAGCCGTGCCTCGCTGGAGTCACACAGTTCCATGTTTGTGTGTGCGTCTGGGCAGCAGGGGACGATAGAAAAACATGAGGCTGTGGTCGTGAACCCAACACTGTCAAAGCTTGTGTGTTTGACTCCCTTTGTGTGTAACTCTTGTGTGACCTGTGTCTTAGGACGAGAAGGTGAAGCTTACGTGCACCGACAGGATGCCAGCTTATCTGACAACAGTCGTCACAATGTTATTCCTGGTGAGACCCCCCCCCCCCGAAGGCTCTGGAGTTCACAGTGGTCACCTTTCATTTTATTACTTTGCACAGCATTAAGGCAAACAAATACAATACAAAACCTCACAAACAGTCAATATTCACTTTAAAATGTGTAGCTAAAAAAAGAAAGTATATCTTCACTGTCTTTAATTAACTCGGTGAAGCTTGTTCACCAAATACTATTTTATGGGACACATAACTGATCAAATACATTTTCCAAAGCATTTATTGTCATGGGCACAGTTAGGAAAGGAATGAATGCCATGACAAATATAAAAAAGGCTTAAGGGTTTTAATTGGCAATATATAAAGCATTTTGTTAACAAAAATATAGAATGTGCAAGGCAGGCACATGTGTAATATTAGTATTGATTGTGCAGCTTAACAGTGTGCACATCAAAGGCTTGGGGCGTGGCACAGGTTTTTACAGGTGCAGATCAAGAATGCTACGTTCTGTTTATGTCGTCATGGTTGAAGTATTTATGACATTCCTAAACGGCAAACTTATCACACCCTGTCGCCAAACAATATAAAATGAGTCACACTCATAATTAAAACCCCATTAAGTGACTCATAGCTGTCACTAATGTCGAACATATTGACAAGACATAATGTCAATAAACCGTGTCCTGACTTGGCACAGGTCTTCGTTGTTTGTTTTGGCAACACAAAGGACACTGCAGTGTTTGGATTAAAGTGGCTAATGATGCATGAAAAAACAGATATATATACAATATTTTCCTTTAAAACAAAAAGTGCTGCAGACAGTACAAACATCCCTGTAGATGTTTTACTTAGGACTGTGTTTCTTCAGTTCTCAGCCTGATGTCTGTCTTTATTCTATTCACAGATTACCGTGACATTTTCAATAGTCTTTGGGGTCATCCTGTACCGTATTAGCATTAAAGCAGCCCTGCACATGAGCACGTATCCGGCAGCGCGGTCCAACATCCGAGCGACCGTCAAAACCACCGCTGCCATCATCAACCTCATCGTAATCATCATTTTAGACGAAATCTACGGTGCTTTGGCCCGCTGGCTCACGGTCATGGGTGAGGCACAAACTAAAGTGTTAAGTGCAAATATGTGTCTGTGTTACTAAATTAAAAAAAGGGGCATTGTTTCCTGGCTTTGAAATCTCATGACGCTAAACCTTGTTCTTAACCTTCTTTTCCAGAGGTCCCCAAAACAGACAAGAGCTTTGAAGAGCGTCTCATCTTCAAAACCTTCATCCTAAAGTTTGCCAACGCCTTCACACCCATCGTCTACTTAGCCTTTTTCAGGGGCAGGTACGAACAGCACGCAACGCTCCTTTTTAAACTCCTTTCTTGTTAAATAAGTACTCGGTCAGTAGTAATTCTAAACCTTCCTTTTGTTACATGAGTGTTCTGTTTGGTTCCTCAGGCTTGTGGGGCGACCAGGGAACTACCTTTATGTCGTGGGCTCGTACAGAATGGAAGAGGTAAGTTATCCTGAAACGTCTGCTCAGAGCTGGAGCTGTCAACAGATGTCTAAAGCTGATTGACTAAAGCTGATTGATTGGCAGCTCCTCAATGATGCTCTTACCTTCTTTGTTACTACGGGACACAAGGCAAATGATCTACAGCCAATCAAAATGTGGAACGTAGACTCAAATTGTGGGATATGTGGTTTATGTTGCTTCATTAAAACGTACATATTTGACCAAAATATCTGTTAACGTGATCTCAGTATGACAATATCCAGTTTTCTTGCATTCCCACTCCAAACGTTTTAAAATTGAAAGTAAAAAACATTAAAGATTTGTATAAAACTTTTATGATGTGCTCCACTAACTCTCCAGTGCTTCTGTCCAGGAAGGCTTGGCTCTTTTTGATTTCCTGCCACAATCTGACCCTTGTGCCTCCCCCCTTCTGCCCTCAGTGTGCCCATGCAGGCTGCCTCATGGAGCTGTGCATCCAGTTATGTATCACCATGCTTGGCAAGCAGCTGATCCAGAACAATTTGTTTGAGATCGGCATACCGTGAGTGGAGCGCACACGAGACACACTGTGTACTGACAGTTACTTTCCCATGTCGCAAAGCACATGTTACTGTTTTGACTGTTCCTCTTTGACAAACATGGGTTTGGCCAATGTTGGGCTGGAGATAAGAGGAATAACTTAAACGGGCCTCAGGTTATAGACACGCCTGAAAGATGAGACAACGCCTTCTCTTTGTCTTTTCACATCCACATTTATGTTTTTTTTCTTAAACAAACCAAGAGAAATTGCACAACCGTAACATGTATTATGTGTAGAGTTTGCAGAACTTGTTATTAGGCCCTTTACTGTTGAATGTTAGTTTCTCACTGAGGGAAGGGCTTTCACACTATGTCTCTGTCGGCCCTGCTCCAGTCTGATTATTGTATTTCTCCAGTTCAACTGTAAAATGATCCTCTGCAGCCGTCTGCAGGAGACACGCCCCCTGTTGTCATGACGACAGTGAACACAGCGTCAGGGAAAGTGTGATAGTCCGTTTTTTAAACTGTCGAGATAAACCAAAAGTTACAGAACCTAAAGAATACTGCGTAACACTTTGAATTCTGAGTGCAGGACCTTGGAGCAGACTTTCAGGAGGAAAACAACTTTAGCTGCTCGAACAGGGCAGTAATGGCATCAAGTGTTAGGCTAGTGCTAGCATCGTCCTTTTTCGGCAGCTGTGTTACCTTTTGACAGCATAAACAGGATCTGCTCAGTTTGGCTCTTCAGGAGAGAAAATGATGTGAGAAAGAGTGACGTGCATTCTGAAGGTTGGAAGACTGAATTCAAATGGTAGTCACAAGATTTGCTTGAAATGCGTTACATTCAAACATTTTGTCAAACCTGCCTAAAACCAGTGCAGCAATTCATAAAAACCTCTATTTTCATCTATTTCATTCTTTTGTTGATCCACAGATTTAATGTGTTTGTTCATTGATGCAGAAAATTGAAGAAACTGCTCCGGAAGAGAAAGTCAGACCTGGACAAAAAGGAGGAGGTGCAGATCAAGACCTTGAAACGCTACGAGAAGGACTTGATCCTGGGTCCCTTCGTCGGCCTCACCCCGGAGTACATGGAGATGAGTAAGTCACACTTGCCCCAGAGCGAACAGAGGGTCAGCGTTTTGAACACTGGCTAAGAAAACCTTACACTTCTCTTTTTCAGAGCATGTTAAAAAGCATGTTAAAGGCCACCTCTGTCATTTGTGGAGATGGTTGAATCCTATAAATACTTGGGGTCTTTTATTAATAATAACTACAACACGTCCCAAATCTAAGACACTGGTTATTTTATAGCTCTTTATTGAATCCATTTTTATCATTTTGTATAGTGTCTTTTTAAAGTAATCTTACAGTGCACAACAAGAGCCATCTGTGACTGAGGCCTGTAAAATAATTGGTTAGTTCAGTTCTATTGAGCTCTGAACATCCTCTGCTGCAACAATTTGCTCTTCTTCCTTCCAGAAAAGGATCTAGCCTTCCCAGAGCAAAACTTAGCAGGAGTCTTTTGTGCCTTGTGTAATCGACGCACCTAATTTGCTCCTGACTTTGCTGCTCTGGGTTAATTTTAATTTGAGTGTTAATGTTCTTCTGTGTTTTGTTGTCTTTTATTGTGCTGCCTACTGCAAACCACATTTCCCACTAGGGTCCATAAAAATGAACTGAACTGAAGGGTAGCCCTGCAGGGACATGCTCTTAGAGATATGTTTGATGAGTATTTTACTTAAAGCAACCCTCCTCTAGCGGTGCTCCGTTTGTCTGCTCCAGGTAGAAGCAGGAACTAGGTTCTACTGAGTTTGCTTTAAATTCTTTTGACAGCTTTCGGTCACTTGCTGTTTTATATTAAATCCTGAAAGTTGAGCCAAGAGGGAGAGTAAAAATCTGTTTATTAAAATGTCTTTAGGCTTGATAAGAACACATTCAGATCTTAATCTCTCTGTAATAAAGCCCAGTGAAAACAATCCCACTTATACAGTGTGTCAGAAATGAGTCCTAAACATCGCTAACGTCTTTTTGTCTCCCGACTCATATTTAACCTCCCCTTTGACCTCTTAAATGCCAGCACAGTTTGTTTGTTGACTTCATAGAACGACCTCTGAGCCATTCCCAATGTCAGAGTTCACTTAGTTGACCTTTAACGGGAGAAACATGAGAGAGAACATCTGAACAGCGATAAAGTCTGTTACAGATAGATTTCAAAAGAAGAGAAAAGTCTTCACATTAATCCCAACCGTGGCCGTGTCATCAGCAGGACTCTCATGCTGTTGCTTTGCTGATGACACACAGCGGTACATCAAGGTCACCCCTCCTCCGCCCCCCGCCCCTCCTGTCTGGAGGAGATAAAGGCCTAGATGAGTCAAAACGAACTTCCTGCAGATGAACAGATCCAGATCCTCCTCCATCAGCTACACATCATCTTCCTGTCTTAACATCCCCCTCTGCCCCTCCGTTACTGACCTGGGGGGCAGGTTTGATCCCCGGGGAGGGTCACGTACACAATGTCATTTTTGTTATAAATGTACAACCTACACTCATCAGTAACTGGTGAAATAATGGAAATACCATAACCATAACGTGATATAACTATTCAAATCCATGTGGTTCAGAGTATTTTGGAAAAACAAAATCAATTAAAAAACAGAATTACGTAACACTATGATGATATTCAGAGATGATATTCAGTGTGGTTTTCCTGGTTTCTAGTTTTAAATGCTGTTTTTGTTTTCCCAAAACACTCTGAACCACGTGGATTTTATAAAGTACTCTGGAATCAAACATGTCCAACTGTAATTTTATCGTAATTATGGTTATTTATTAAGTAATGTTTAATAAATAACCATCCCAACATACGTACCTCATGTAACCAGTATGTACGTATGTAGGACTGCGAATTAAAATCCATTTATTATTATGTTAATGCCACACAATGCTACTACTGAGCTGTAATGTCAAGTACTACCAATTATTTTAGTAAAAATTTAATTTTTTGTATTGTTTTATTCATATGTGGCGCACTTAACACACCTGCTGCCACTTTGTTGGCTAAGCAATAATTATGCAGTACGTGTTAAAATGGGAGTGACTGAAAAGACCCGAGGAAGATAAAAGACAGTATTTGGAGTTTTAAAGAGCGTTACTCTGCTGACCTTTGTCCAAGTCAAACTAAGCCTTTGTCTCCTCCAGGCTGGACTATTGTAACACACTCCTCATCAGGATTCATGACAGGAGCCTCTAAAAACTCAAAAACGTACAGAACAGCGCTACCAGGATCCTGATGATGAGCTCCACAGGGTCAATGGAAGACCCCACAGACCCCCTCAGGGCCCGGCAGACCCTGGTGTGTCTTTCCTCACACACAACATTCATTTTCAAAGGTTTTATATATTATTCAGGACAATAATTAAAGGAATCATTGAGAGGCAGCACATCTGACACATATATACAACAGCTTTTTAATCCATTCTC
This sequence comes from Neodontobutis hainanensis, assembly GCA_024349245.1. Classification (NCBI taxonomy): domain Eukaryota; kingdom Metazoa; phylum Chordata; class Actinopteri; order Gobiiformes; family Odontobutidae; genus Neodontobutis; species Neodontobutis hainanensis. Next base: position 17,228,773 of record JALDNG010000002.1, on the reverse strand, counting down.
CGGCGCCTGGTGAGGAGTATTCAACGACAGCGTGTTCATCTTTCTCATTTCTCACCGACGGAATCTGTGAATAACCACTGTTTGTGAAGCGTAACAGCTTTTTAACAAGGTTTGTGTCGCACTTCCAGAAATTTAATCCTGTTGAATGTCTTTTTCTATTGACAATAATGTTAGCGAGCGTTTCAATAAAAGGTAAGATCTGAGAAAGAGCTGTTCACCTGCTCTGTGTGTTTTTTACAAATGGAAGTGTTCGGAGCTCGAGGGGGACAGAAGTGATGGCTGTAGGTTTTTGCAGAGGCCGACAGTGAGATCTTATTTTCTGCTGGTACAATGTAAACTCATTTAAATACGACTGTGTTCTGTCTCTCTGCAGTCATCCAGTTCGGGATGGTGACTCTGTTTGTCGCCTCCTTTCCCCTGGCTCCGCTCTTCGCTCTTCTCAATAACATCATCGAGATTCGTCTGGACGCCAAGAAATTTGTCACGGAGCTGCGGAGGCCGATCGCAGCCAAAGCCAAAGACATCGGTAACTGTCCACTGTCCCGCGTTTATTATTTCAGTATTTATATTTTTACATCAGCTCATGAGAAGAGCCGTTATGTTTTATATTTGCTTAAGTTCAAATTGAGACGGATGGGACACGTGAGAAATGATTTCTAATGATGTTTTTTTTTCTGCAGGAATCTGGTACAACCTTCTACGAGGCCTGAGCAAAGTGGCAGTCATTGTTAACGTAAGTTTGTAGAACCCTCTGAGCATGTTTAACTGTGAAACATTAATGTCCTCACGTCAAATTGAACCAGTGCAGATGTGAACCACCTGACAGCAGAGACTTCAAATGCATGTTTAGCTCTTTAGAAAACAGGAGGCATCTGTCGTAGAGCAGCAAGAAAGATAGAGCCATACAAAACAAAAAACTAATGTTTTCTATGTGTTTTATGTGTTTTAAACTTAATGAGTTTAATCAGCCGTGACTTCCTGCATTTGAAGTCTTAAAGTCTGAACTATCTCCAAACTCTCTTTCACAAAATAACTGGACCTGGTTCAGTTTGGTCCAGACCGAGACCAAAGTCTGGATCAAACAGAGCAGCTGTGAAAATTCTTTATAGCAACATTATCTTTAGTTTAATTAAAAACATTTAAATACCTATATATTGTATATTGACCTGCTATTAAACATTCAAAAAATAAATAAAAGCTGTGGAACAAGAGCAGTTTAGTCATTGTTTCAGAGCAAAAAAACCCTTTTGTTAGAAAGTAAAGGTGTGTTTTCCTTCAGGCTTTTGTCATCTCCTTCACGTCTGACTTCATCCCGCGGCTGGTCTACCAGTACACGTACAGTCCCGACGGGACCCTCCACGGTTTTGTCAACCACAGTCTGTCTGTCTTTAACGTGTCTGACTTCCAGCCGGGCACCGGGCCTTTATTTCCAGTGAACCTCGGCTACAATGTTTCAATGTGCAGGTGAGCTTTTGCACCTTCACCACCACTGATTCAACAAAGTAAAGAGTGACACGAGTCCTTTGTTCACAGATATAAAGACTACAGAGATCCGCCCGGGTCCAAGACTCCGTACCAACTGTCCAAAGAGTTCTGGGTCATTTTGGCAGCTCGTCTCGCCTTCGTCGTTGTCTTCCAGGTGAGGCTCTCTGATATGAAAGGCTTTACAGTGCATCCTGAACTGTTCTGAATCCGCTCTGTCTCGCTGTGTCCGGCGCAGAACGTGGTGATGCTCATGAGCGACTTCGTGGACTGGCTGATCCCGGACATCCCCAAAGACATCACACTGCAGATGCACAAGGAGAAGATCCTGATTGTGGAGCTCTTCATGAAGGAGGAGCAGGGCAGGAGGATGGCAGCTCGGGACAACAACCAAGAGGACAACTGCACGACTTCCCCTTCACCGGCCAACGAGAGCCCGCCACAGCCGCGCTCTCGGCCCGTGTCCCACTCGAACTGTTACTAACACGGCACAAATACAACCGTAATAACCCACGTTCTGCAAAAATACCTGCTTAAAGGTAGCCAGTATATGCTAAGAGACATTTTATATTATGAGAAGCTTTATTGACTTGATCTTTTGAATCTGAGATGGCCCGATAGTGTCAGTCGTTATTGAGACACTTGTAGAATTTTAAGAGCTATGACCACAAATGATTATTTATTGGATGTATTTGACAGGAGTAAGCCATTGTGTTTTTTTATCAAGGGACTCAAACCGACCACCCAAAAGCTGATGCACCTTTAAATTGTCCTGCCGTCCAGATGGTCCTGCAGAGATGCTTTCCTCGCAAACAACAGTTCAATACAAAGACAATGTTTCTCTGTTGTTGGATGGTCAGTAATATTGTGGAACACTTGTGTGTGAGCTTTAACTAGGTTGGATTTGATACAGAACAAAAGTGGTGTTAGTTTCCTGCTCAACCGTATCAACACAAAGGATTTCACTATTATCCAGCAGCTGTAGGTTCCTGCTTTATCTGCCGTACATACCTTTGGGGAGCAATGGTTTCTACAGAAAAGTAAACCGCGTACATTAAAGGGATAATTCATAGTTTTCAGTCACGTGACAGTGTTCTGAGTCGTGTTTCCACTGTGGGTTCTGTTGTAGCAGTGAGAGGCTGGAGGAACAGCTGCTGCAGGAAACATTAACTGTTTCTGAACGTTACTTTCTCAGAGCTGCAGCAGGTTCCTGTCGTTTAGAGACTCAATATTTGAGGAACAGGTTGTACTTGTGTTTAATGCAGCGGAGACGATAAATATAATGTTTAAATTCATAAAGCCAGAGCCAGCTCTTTTTAAAACACAAACAGCTGCTGAGAAGGAACAGTCGTCAGAACAAAGTACATTTATCATGTTTTCTGTTTGGATTATGACCTTTTATCACAAAAAACAAAGAGAAATTTATTAAAATTTTCATTTTACATTTAATGTTTTTACTTTTTCTTCTTGTTTTCTCTCGAGTGAGGATTATCTTTCATCCAATTAGCTGATGGCATGGTTTAACTCGCTCCTCCTAAAGTGTTCCACAAAGCAGGACTCACGAAGGACCTCAGGCCGAGGCGTCCCCAGAGTGGTACGGTACACTTCAGACCCCTTTTGGTGAAAACACACCAGAACTGACCCATGAAAAATAAGTCAGTAATATTATCACATATTCAGTTTGACGCAGGTTTCTTCAGGTTTAAATGATTCCTATTTGGATTCTAGTTTATAACTCTTTTATTTTTTTAAAGCCTTAAGACCTATAGAGTGCTTTTTTGTTGCTGCTGCAGTTTTTCTTGGCAATACCAACAGTTTAGATAACTGTGGAAGCTATTCTGTGCATTACAAGCATGTTTGACAGTATGTGTTAGAATTATGTTTGTGTACTGAATAAAGAATGTATTTCTGTTTCATGTTTATAGCATTGACAGTTTGTGCCATAAGAGCAAGAAGGCAGAAGGCATTTTGGGGAGATTTTAGTTAGCTTTTTTAATTTTTAAATGTCTTATATCAGCTCAAAACCTATCCAGCTCGACTCTCCAAACGCTGTATTCATGTTTAAATAACTTTAATTCTGTTGCCTTACTTTCCTCTTCTACCTTTCTATAAAAGATGTTGATGTCGGTTTCATCCTGGTCGTGAAGAAAAATGTACGGGAGCTACTGCCCTCTGCTGTAAATATATGGAACTACACTCCTTTTAAGACTAAGAATGTATCATTGTAACCCTTTTATTTTTATTTTTAAATATATATACATTTTTTCCACTGGAAGTTCCTAAACCTCTGACGTCACATGTGAAGCCTCTGCTCTGTTCGGTGTCTGTTCGTTATCATGTTGTATTCAGTCAAAAAAATAAAATGTCTGTTACACTGCAGCTCAAATCAGGTTTCATGTGGGGCATGTGTGTGTGCATGTGTCTATATTATGTTTGCAACTCAATAAATGAACATTACCAGACATCCTTTAGAGTTTTGACTCTTCTGGGAAAGACTGGGCCATGTTTAAGGCAACATTATACAACCTCGGTGTAAGTGTCCCTCTGTGTGGGGCAGACTGTCACATTGGACTTTTCAATAAACTAAACAACAAATAATTCCTTGTTGTGCCTTTTCCATAACTTTTATTTCAGAAATATCTGGAAGTGTGGCCTTAGACAGTCCTGTGACCGCTGAGGTCAAAACAGGACAGCTCTGAGATAACACGCTGTAGATGCTGTTTCAAAGACACTGTTGTGAGTGATAAGCAGGGCCAACGTTCGGGCCCCGTGGCCTGAGGGGGCCCCTAACAGAACAGTGTTTGTTGAATCGACTGATCTGTTGGACCTGAGGTGTTTTTATAGCATAATATAAATCTAAAAGAGAAGAGTCCGTGGGACACAGACATGTTAGCAGGTAGTTAATAATGGGCCTGGTACTATTTTCTTATTACACATGAAGCCTTGCACATAGAAACACAAGTCTGATTTTATCCTGTAGTTTCTGCAGCGCTGAGGCTATATTTAACTAGTTTTGATAAGAGCATGTATCACTCACATAAATGATATTGATAGAAGCCGAGGCTGTAGTCTCATTAATATAACTCTAGTTTAGTGCTTGTAGTCTGATGGGAACATAAGAGCACACTGTAGATCGGCCTCGTGTTTTAAAGAACACAAAATACACAGGCTGATGTTAGATTTCATTGTTTTATCTGACAAACTTTGATAAGTACAGAAGATGTAAGTCAATCCGAGGTGAGCTCTCACAGATCACAGCTGGTTTCAGTTTCAGTTTCAGATGAATATTCAGGCTTTGAAGGGGCTCAGTTTCAAACAAGAACGACATCTTTAAATTAAAAATGTATCTCATAATTGTCCTGTACAGAACAGTATCCTTGACCAAAGCAAAGGCACAGTTTCACGTGACATATTGGGCTTTTGTTTCCAAAATTAAAGTCACACAATTTAGGCTGAGTTTTTGTTATTATTGTTGTAATAGTATCTGCTGCTGCCAGTCTTTTTGACTGGGACTTTTGGAACCTATTCCACTTGAACAGTCCTGTGGATAAGCCCCTGTTCCCAGGTACAGCTTTTGTGACACTTTCTCCAGAAAACCAAGAAAATAATTACAAAATACGACGAAAGAATCGACTCTGAACTGTAAAACATGTTTGGGACTGGTGCTATCTCAGTTAAATTAAAGTAGGAAATGCTCAGGTCTGTTTGTTCTCAGGCAGGATCAGACCAAACCAGCAAAAAAATACCAAAATATTAAAATATGATGTTAAATGTAGAATAAAGACATTGACAGGGATTAACTCGGAGCTTCTGTTCTAACACATTCTCTGGATCAAACTAATATTCCACTTATACAGCCCTTGGTTTGATTTCACAGGGACTGCTCCTGTGTCCCCTACAACACAAATAAAACTCTCCTCCGTGTTTTTTTATTTATTTCAAATGTAGCGTTTGTCCAAATCAAACCGGAAGTATGTGGCATATATTTTTCAAGGATTTCAAAAACACTACGCAATTTACTAGAACACGTATTTGCTTTTGTATTTCCTGCTGAGACAGAAGTTATAAAAGCACTAGCCTAAGGTAAAATAAAATAAATAACAGTATTACGTGAGCGACGTAAGCTACTCCCGGAAGCGAAAGTAAAAACGTAGCACGAGCTGAATTCCTGGTTGTTCAAACACACGGGAGCCTGTGGACGTCATGGACTCGTTAGCGTTTAATGCCCTTTTACTGGAGATTTCTAACGGACTGTCCGAGGCGCAGCTGGAGGCGCTGAAGTTTCTGTGCAAAGACGACATCAAGAAAAAAGACCAGGAGAGGTGCACCTCGGGACTTAAAGTGTTTCAGATACTCACGGAGAGAGGCAAACTCGGACCCGACAAAACCGACAACCTGCGCGTCCTGCTCGAGTCCATCCACCGCGAGGACCTCTCCCAGAAACTACAGGACAACGTTCAACTCAACAGGAACGAAGAGGAGAGGAACGAAAAAGGTAAACAAACTACTCGTGTAAAAGCCATTTTAAGAATAACATTGGGAACCTGAACTTGTGTAAAGTGGTAAATACATATTCCAAATAATACATAAGTGCGTTAAAATGTCAGATTTTCCCATTATGCAGGTCAACTAATCGCTGTCACTCTTCTTAAAAATCTGAATATTTATTAATTCAAGTTGTGTGCCTTCTTTAAGAAGACATTGCACGAGAGGTGAGTCATTATTGCAGAGTTTCGATCGATAATGTGCCGCTTTCTTCAATCGTAACGTCACCACAGACCGGAAGTGACGTCACTGTCAGCTGGGTGAGTATTCCCCGGGAATTCCCTGTCAGGCGCCAGGACCCGGCTCACTTTTGTTACATTAGTGCCAACAACTTCCGTCTGGTTTTGGGAATCTGAGTGTTTAATTTTAAAAAGTGTTAAATCCAGGCCAACTGGACTCTAATCTGAAAATACTGATGCTCTTTGATGAACCGTATAGATACTGTATTCCTCTTTGCAACTTAATCCAGAATACTAACTCATTTATTTTTTTTGTTTATTCTGCTGCTGCGGTTTTTGCTCTTGTGACTCTTGGGTGTAAATGTGTGATTTTTATTGTTGTTTGGATATTTGGGAGACAAATAAAGAACCTAAACCTTAATTATTGTGTTGAGTTTAGTGCAATAACACCAGCCCCGTTTGTGGAGACACTGGTACAGTTGACTTTTCAAACTTTCTATTTAACTACTGTATATTTTTATCCTGGTTATTGGCCCGAGAGTCTGGAATAAAGTTGAAATGAATCGATACAATTAATAAAAAAGGCCTTTAACTTATTGGGACGGTTTAGTTCAGAGGCAGAACTCTGTAAATAGTCAAATAAGGGGCATTGTTTTACAAAATAATTATTTGTTGTAGCCCATAATTACACTCACAACAACCTTTCCTCTTCTGTTGTCTCTTCTAGACGCGCTGGACCATGCCACAGATATAATCTCTGAAACTCTCGGACGCCACTGGCGCAAACTGGGACGTAAGCTGGGTTTGACTGAGGTCAAGCTGGACTCCATCTCCAAGAAGCACCCGACCGACCTGGAGGAGACGGCTGTGGAGCTGGTGAAAGGGTGGAGGAAGAGCAAAGGGAGCGCGGCCACTGTGGAGGCTCTGGTCAAAGCCCTGAGAGACTGTAACTTCAACCTGACAGCGGACAACGTGATGGCTAAACTGGCCTCTCTGACCGATGATGGAGAGCTTTGAAGACACGTTTCCATTGAAGCAGTAGAGAAAGGCTGGGGTCAGTGTGGTCCCAAAAGAGCATGACACTTTGGTTTATTGTGGCGCTGTCACTACAGGGTGAAGATAAACTCTGCAGTAAAAAAAAAAAAAACACAAAGGCAGTTTTTTCAAATAAAACTTGTCTTGTTTGTGTATTAACAGTCATTTCCCAAATAGAAAAAAGCAAACAAAGCTAGAGTTTATTATTAGCAACAGTGTTCAGTGTCTTATGGCTCTTTAAAACAGGAGCAGAACTTTTCTTCCTCTAATTCAAGCTCGAGTGTGACGTCACAGTTTCTGCAGCAGACCCTCCCCTTCTGCTCACAGCTCACAGAAGTTATCTATCTAAATATCTGGTTATGTTTTCCAGCCCAACCCTGCACAGCTCAGTGGAAACATGTCTGAACATGTCTGTCCTTCTTTTTCGAACTCGCTGCTAAAACCGTGCCTCTTTTTTTACTTTATTCTGAATCAGAGCCATGAAATCCAAAATGATGAAAAATGAAAGAATGTGATTTGTATTTCCGTTTTATATGTTAATATCTGGTTACAATAAAGAGTAACATTTTTATTTTATTTTGTTTATTGTCACTTCTTGCGCTCTGTTGTTTTGTGGTCCACATGGCTGTTTCTGTGAAAGGAGAAAAAAAACACATTCAGAGAGAGGTCTTGAATTCAGATACAGTACAGTTGGGCTAAAAGTGTTTTGTAAAAGTTTTTTTTTTTTTTACTTTTTGACTACAACAATGAAAATCTGTTTTTAGCTTGTTTTTTTTCTGCTGAGGCAAAAACAGTGGCTTTGACAAAAACCCTGACAATATAACTAGCTTTTAATACTTAGACTTAATGTTTTGACGAATGCAAACATCTAAAGAGATTCGATTAACATCTGAACTGTTTCTGACAAATGCACTTTTAGTTTTGAGAAATGAAAAACTATTGTGGCTGACTGAGGGAGCACTCACAGCACTGGTAGAGCCTGTTCAGCCTGTCGATATCGTTCTTGCTCATCTGAGTGGCCTGTCCAAAAGACACGTTGGGGTTGGGGATGGGCTCCATGGTCGGTCTGTTGTTCTTGGTGAAGGCGTATCTAAAAATCCCCAAGGTTTAACACATATAGAGAGAGATACAAGCTGCAAATTGTGAAAACGATTGTGCAGACCTCTCGTACTGCATGACAGAGTTGTAGTCATAAGGAGTGCCCTGGTTCAGAGTGTCAATCTTATAGAAGTTGTACACCATGTCTGTGGAGACGAGACAGAAACAAGTGGGAGAACATTGTTAAGTGGGACGGCAAACAGACTTCCTTCAGACTGAACTTTAACGTGAGTCTCACAGAAGGACGTCTCTGTGAGATGTTTGCTGCATGTGTCTAACCATCGATGATGTTATCCCAGTGGACCTTGATGTAGCTGTCTCTGTCGGAGCGGGTCTGCTCGTGGTTGAAGCCCAGGGCGTGGAGCAGCTCGTGCTGGACGGTGCTGTGGTACAGACAGCCCTGACGATCCAGAGACACTGTCTGACTTCCGCCCTGACGACCCACGTGTGAGTAGCAGCTGCAGCAGGTGTGTTCAGTTACAGCGTTTCTCTTACATGACTGTTGGTTTCTGAGCTCTGTTGACTCACCCGCTCCTGGACTCGATGCTCAGCCACTCGTGATCTCCGTTCTGGTAGGGTCTGAAGCGGATGCAGGACACAGCAGAGAAAGACTCCAGTCCACGCTCAATGATGGCGCGCTCTCTGGAGGCTGCCAGGGTGAGGGACAAAGAGGTATGGTTTAGTTTTGTGATCATGAATGACTTTCTCCAGGTAGCTTCATGTTAGCTCGGTCAGTCTAATTAAGCATCATCCCTGCCACTGTTCCTGGCATGTTCCAAGCACTGTTAGGGAAGAGAACAGTGGAAATAACCCTGATTACGTTGAATGTGTGAAAAGGGCTCCAGAACCCATGTGTTAGCGTTAGCAGTGAAAACAACACCGTAGTCGGAGCTCACAGAAGTGGTTGGTGATGTAGTAGGGGATGTAGACCTTCCCGTCGGTGTACTTGAGCCACAGACAGCCCCTGGTGGTGCAGGGGTCAGCGTTTCTGTCAGCGTCAGAATTGATGGCAATGTCGCCTCCAATCAGAATCGGCTCATCAGAATCCGGAGCTACAGGAAAAAGAAAAGTTGATTCAGCCTAAACTCTGGCTGGTTAGTGTTTATTGAGTGATTGTTGTACTCACTGCGGTCCCTGTTGGCCCTCTCCAACAGTTCACCCACAGACAGCTCTCTGGAAGGGTCCGACTCTCTAACAGCAACCTCTGCACAGAGCAGTGTGTTTTTAAAGCCATACACCTTGAGGCACAGTATGACAGTATTATGGAGTTTCAACTCTAGATGCTTTTAAAGGAGCACTGTATAACTAACTTTTAGCCCAAAAAAAAAACTCTAATGTTGATGTTTCTTAGACAAAATCATGTCATGTAAAAAAACAAATGACAAAGATGTGTTTTGAGTCTATACTTTTGAAAGAGTTTATTGTTGGGGCATTTTTTATTCTGTCTGGAAGTTAAGTCCATTTTGTTGAGCATAATGAACAAATGCAGCTTGAAGAATGGAGAGCTCTGAGATGCATATGGAGTCAGTAGAGCTCTAATGTAAAGAGAAGCATGAACGTTAAGAGCTTTGAAGAATATTAGAATTTTGAAGTCAGTTCTGATCTGAACTGGAGCCAGCGACTTTAGAACAGCTGAAGAATACAAGCTGCTGCCTTCTGTGTGAAGCTGCCAACCTTTAATTAGATTTTTGATGGAGTTCAGAGAACTGCAGTAGTCCAGTTTACTCGTGATAAATTCTTATGGCTCTTTATTTGAGCCACATTTACAAATTTTTAAATGTGGTATTTTTTATTTTTCTCTCCCCACTTTCTTTTAATCCAGTTTTTCAATAAAGTCACATAACAGCACATAGAAATAGTTCTGTTATGTGCTGTTATGTGACTTTATTGATCCAAAGGTTTGGCTGATACACATTTGAATATGGACTCTTACCTTCCTGTATAGGCCACACGGAGACATGGAAAAGAAAATACACGAGTGTTAAAGATAACCTTTGCTCTTTTAATTTGTGCATTCTTCATTATAACAGTTCACTTTTGTCCCAGCCTCACACATGAGCGAGTTAAACTCCCAAAATGTAGAGAAAGAGACCTTAATATTAAACCTGTGTGTCAAATTCATTTTAGTTCAAAGGCCACACACAATTTAATCTGAAGTGGGCCGGACCAATAAAATAACAGCATAATACATTTTAACATAACAAATACAAACAGTTTTAGTCTAAAGAAGTACAATTACATTATGTCAGTGTCTCATCACTCTCATTTAAAAAGACGTTGACAGAAGCCTTCAGCTGTATGTTTTCACCAACTCACCCACACAATATGGCCTTGATGCTAATGCCATTTTGCTGTAATAATGTATCTGACTGACACTGCTGCATCTGAGCTCTCAGCTACAGGTAAAAACAGATCTTCTCTCTTCTCAGTTGTTCCTGCAGCTGTTGTACTTTTCTCCAGAACGAGTGTCAGAGTGCAGCTGAATATTAGATTCTATTAGAGACTAAAACTAAAAGCTGCGTACAAACCAAACACATGTTTTCTATTCTCCTCGGTGAAGAAATAGAAAGTGGTCCATTTTTTTTTGGAAAACTACTTTCCTCTTTCCTCAACAACAAAAGAGTAAAGCACTGCTGTTTAGCTCTGGGTCTCAGTGTTGTGTTCTACTCTGAATTAGTAATACCAGTAAACTTTAATGTCTTCAATGTCATTTTTTCACTTTCTATCCCACGGGCCTCTGTTTTAAGTTGTGTTGTTTTTTAAGGTTTCTTTTCTTTCATATTCCATGCTATTATCTTTTTCTCTATTTCTTTATGAGTTAGTGACTGGATCCAGAGAGTTGTACCTCAGCCCAGGAAGTGGACACCAACAGGAGGGCCACAAAAGTCCAAGAAAAAACCAACATGACTGCAACAGACCTGGTGTAAAAGATAATAAGCAGTGGAGGAATGTAACAAAGTATTTTATATTTCTCTGTTGAAAGTACAAACCCAATTCTAAAAACGGTTAGGACACAAAATAAAAGCTGTAGTTTGTCAAAACTGTTTAACTCCACTCTTTGCTGCAGCTATTGAGTCATATTTTTCATACGTCATGTTATTTTTATCTTTCTTTTTTATTTACTTATGTTTGCATAAACATTAATGTAATTTGTAACTTTTTACTTTTGTATTCCTTTTTATAATAAGTGTTGAGTGTTACCCATGTATATATATATATATATATATATATATATATATATATATATATATATATATATATATATATATATAATATTGTTTAGAATGGAGGATATGCCTTAAACACATTTGAATTTAAAAAACACAATTATCTTGATAGCGCCCCCTACAGGGGACACAAACATTCCTATGGGGACCAAAAATCATATGGAATTTGGCTCATGTGTCTGACCGGTCACACTGACGATGTTACCATGGTGATGACCAAAATACAAACATAAAGTTCCTATATAATATTTGGGGGCTTAATGTGTAAATACAAATAGGGACAACAGCACCTCCTGAAAAAACATTAACCCCGTCTGAGATAGAAACAGAGTTTAATCTCGACACCAGCACCGGGTCACGACGGCGAGGGACAATAAGCACCGCCCTCCGGCTTAAATTATCATTTTTTTCTTTAGGCCTGTTAGCTTTTATTTGGTAATGACAGTGACAGACAGGAAACAGCGTTGAGAGAGAGGAAGTGAATAAAATATGATTTTATAAGATTTTATTTACATTTTACACAGTATCCTTTTCAAGGTCTCTCTGTGTTTGTAGTTCCAACTGTCATGTTTATGAAAATTATTTTAAATTGTATATATGTCGAAGCATTGCTCTTATCAGCACAGGACAGTCCTCACCAGTCTCAGAGCAGGAAACTCCCTTCTGTTTGGACCAGTTACGTGTCAAACAATAAAGCAAAGTTATATATAAAATAATCTATTGTCCACAGTCACTTATACAGTTGTGTCTTGTTCCTCAAATGCAGTAAAAGTCAATAACAATGAGAGAGGTTGAATTTTCCACTTCATTTATTTATTATGATCATAGAGGATCTTCTGTCCTCGTGCTGTGCTCAGCTCCTTCTGGACAGGCCTCTTCTGAAACACAACAGAGCGTTTATGAGCTTCAGGCGGTCTACAGAGGAGCAGGTCTGTCTGTAAACACTCACAGCACTTGTAGAGAGTGTTGAGTCTGGCGATGTCGTTCCTGCTCATCTCCGTGGCCTTACCCAGCTCCACGTTGGCGTTAGGGATGGGGACCATGGTGGGCTGGTTGTTCTTGGAGAAAGCGTATCTGACCCAGGAAACAGAATAGTTAGTGAAAATACAGTGATAGAATTAATGATAGAAAATAGGCAACAGTTTCCACCAAAATGAACTTTTTGATGACATTACTTCGTCAGGCGGCTGCTCTGGGGCCCAGGAGCAGCAGAGGCCCCTGAAAAAGTTTATGGTTCTGTGGCAATAGCACTGCTTTAATATTAATAATGTAGCTTCATTAAAATCCAAACACAACCAGAAATAACTGAAACCAGGAATATTAAGACTAATGCAAAAAATATATTCAATTGACAAACACCTTTATTTTTCTGGAACTAATGCTAAACTTTCAGTGTTAACACAATTACTTTACTCCACAATTTACTGCATTTTCTGTTTAATAAATGTAAATCTTCCTTAAGCCACAAGAGTAAAACTAAACCACTGAACGTGACACTGGTTTGTTATAAACTGTATATTAGTCTAATCGTTTGCTTAGGTATTGCTCTCGAACCAGAGGTTTCCGTCACAGCTGACAACCTCACTCACAATGAAATATGGTCTATGTGCTTTAAAAATCTTGACTTTACGTTTTTAAAAGTCTATTTTTCAAATTGGTGAGCTGGAGTGAGTAAAAACAAATCGTTCCCATCATTGTACTTGTAGTCTGTGAATGTTCTCAGTCAGCCAGGTCATCTCAAAGGAAAGGTTAATCAAAGGTTTTCTGATTTAGGTTTCAGAACACTGTTGTAATTAACTGGCAGCTGATAACGGAGACCTTCTCCTCTGTTCTCCCTCCCTCTGGAGATAAAGCTCAGCTCTCGTATCAGTTGAACTCAGAATTAAAAAAGTCTCTTGGACAAGAAATGAAACGTCTTCACCTTGAAAACCAAGCCCAGATGCTTTAACCTTTTCTTGCTTTATAGTACTATCATAACAGCTGTTTCAATACAGCTGTTCTTACTTGTGGTACTGCATGACAGAGTTGTAGTCGTAGGGAGTGCCCTGGTTCAGAGTGGCAATCTTTCTGAAGTTGTGCTCCATTCCTGAAAAAACAGAACACAAAATGAAGAGCTCAAATCTTTGTTGAGCTGCAGCTGTCTGAAAAAACTGAAGTACATAAATTCAACTGCCCACTAGAGGGCTCTGTTTTCACAACAAATAAATGAAATAAAAGTAGACACATGGTCTATTCTACACACAGCCCAGTGTGTCCAGTTTATTACCAGACTGCACGTTCTGCAGCAGGACTTTGATGTGGTTGTCTCTGTCGGAGCGGGTCTGCTCGTGGTTGAAGCCCAGAGCGTGGAGCAGCTCGTGTTGGACGGTGTTGTGGTAAAGACACCCGCTGCGAGCCAAAGACACCACCTGCTTTCCACCACGACGCCCGACGTAGGACCAGCAGCTGGAGACAAGCACAAACACAGACCGATGTTTAAGGCCCAATCCACATTTCTACCCCTTCATTTGAAACGACAGCAGACTTGTTTTTACCCGCTTTGAGACTCGATGCTGAGCCAGTCGCGGTCACTGCTTTGGGTGGGCCTGAAGCGGATGCAGGAGAAGGAAGAGAAAGACTCCAGTCCACGAGTGATGATGGCCTGTTCACGAGACGCTGGAAGAAAGGAAGACACAACCATTGATAACATTTGTTAAACGTCATCTATTATCTAGTTTCTGTTTGACGCATCAGAGGGAAGACTTGGGACATTATGTTTTTTCTTCCAAATTCACATGAGTTTGAGGTGGTGGCTTTTTGGTTTCACGCTAACGTTGTGTGGTTGTTGCTCCAGAAACATCATGCAGCTTTTTTAGCTGTGTCTTTGTCTCTGAAGCTCTTTCTCAGACCTCAGTATTTCTAAAGCCCTGCCCTGTTTGTGACTTTGGGTGTTAATTGTGTTAGATGTTGTACTCACAGAAGTGGCTGGCGATGTAATAAGGGATGTAGACCTTCCCGTCGGTATATTTTCCCCACATGCAGCCGCTACTCGTGCAGGGGTCAGCGTTCCTCTCAGCCTCGGTGTCGATGGCGATGTCTCCTTCGATCAGAATGGGGTCGCCTTCCGAACGAGCTAAATAAAACACAGTAAATGAGCTGCTACTCTGGAAAATAAAGCATTATAAAAAATAAACAAAAAACTTCTGCTTATATTGTACTCACCAATGTTACTGTTGGCTTTCTCGATTATTTCAAACACAGACAGGTTTTCTGCACAAAAAATATAAAAATAGACAATGACTAAAATGTATTAACCATATTTTGAGATGCGTTGTTTAAAAGTAGAGAGCATTTACCTGCCTGGTGGTGATTCAAGGAGGCATTAGGGATAAAAGAAAAAAAAGCATTAGTTATTATTAAAGTTTACACAAGAACCTGCTTGAACTACAACTCCAACAGAGTCTGTAAAATTGTGGGAGACTGAGGAGTAACACATTGTTGTTTTTACCGCTAAAAAAGTGATGTGTCCTTAATAGCCTTCTGTGCACCCCTCTATTGGATTCTGGGCTCACAGGAAAAGTGTCATGTCTCTGGGACTAACACTGACAATTTTAGAGCCAGAAAACAGATTTTTAGATACAATCTCAAAGTTTATTCTGGTTTCTATTTTCCCTGAAACATCAGTTTTTCTAGTTTAATTTGATTTTTTGCTCCACTCACACACAGTGTTAAGGGTTGTGTGACCCCAGGGGCAAAACTACAAGCTGTTGTAAGGGATGGCCCTCTGACAGTGTGCCCCCTCATAATCAGAAGGGCCCCCCTCCCTCCCTGTTTTTATCAGAGGCCCTACAACAGGGTCAGGGGCCCCTGAGAGCCGTAAAAGTCACGTGTCACGGAAAAGTTTTTTCCAGAATGATCATTTATTAAGTTACAGTCAGACATGAACAGCCTTCTGTAAGTGACTGAACAGTCTCCAGAGACAGAGCGAGAACTCTGTATTGTTTATTTAACTAAATTTGAAGGTCTGCTCTGTAAAATGCTCCTTTTTTACTTGGTCTTACATCATTAGTGGCTCCTCCACCTGTGTTTTGTTTGCTTGTTTTTAGTACCACTTACTTGTCCAGCCTTTTTTTGCATCAAATTTGAAAAGGGTCATTCTGTGTGAATTCAACAGATTTTTAGACCATCATGGATTTACTTCAGTCTTGTCTTTATGTCCATAAGGGTTACATAAAGAGTTATTATCTTTATTAGTTAGTATTTTTTTTACTGCCAAATAAATCAAATGTTTTTTTATTAACAAATGCAAAAGATTGAAAGATTTAGTAACAGAAAAAAATATGAACTGAATGGATAAAAAGATGATTAAATAATTTCAGATATTAGAGATGAAACGTCTTCACCTTGAAAACTGAGTCCAGATGCTTCTACTTTAAGGTTTTTTTCAAGTTGTCCTGGGTGACTGAGAACTTTCACAGATGTTATGGCTTGGTGAATTTTATCATTGTACAGAAGCCCAGATTTAAAAAATAAAAGTGAATTTCTCTCAAAAAATAAGAACCACATCAACTCCAAATGTAGTATTTATGCAAATGGTCATAAAGCCTTTGATTTCAGAAAGTTTGAAGTCAACCCAAAAAGGTCAGATGGGAGGCGTGTGTTGATGTTAAACAGAAAGACAGAATTATTCAGATTTTATAAAATGACCCAGCTTTTTCTCAGAATTGGGTTTGTACCACACACATAAAGAACTAATACTGATAACACAACTGATAATCTTACCTCCTCGGCCCAACAACAGGCCGAGAGGAGCAGCAGAGCCAGAGCTGAGAACCTGAAAACACACATCCTGCACAGATCTGAGGAAAACAAACAGGTTTCAGACAAACATCGTTGAAAAGATGACTATGTACGACTGAACAAATGCTCACCGTTAGATTCTGAGAGTCTCATGGGTCACAGCTCCCTTCGCCTTTTTATACCTGTTCAACCTGTGCCGAATATGGTCTGGAAGAATACACAGATGTCCTGAATATAGATTACGGGAGGAAAAAAAGTGTTTCGGGTTTGTCTGATAATAGCGGTGTATAACTTTCATAAATATGTTGTTTCAGAGAAATGCCTGTCTTGGGTTTGAAACATCTGTCACGTTCACAACATGGCTCTTATCAGTCTCTGAGGACAAGGTCATATAAACACTAACTATAACACAAGTTTTGGTTAGGTTCAAACTGGTTTATGTTGGATTCAAAAAGACTCTAGATGGAATTGGAAAGCTTTTAGTTGGATTAAAACAGGCTTTGTTGGGTTTCAACAGGTTTTAAATTATCTTGAATGAATGAAAAAAAATTAAAAAACAGGTTTTAGATGGAACTGGTTATGGATTTTAAAAGGTTTTAGGACTTGAACTGTTTGTTTAACTTTAACAGGTTTACATTTACATTTATTCATTTAGCTGACGCTTTTATCCAAAGCGACTTACATTGTTCTATAGTAATTACCAGTGTTACAGCCACTGGAGCCAAGGTGGGTTAAGTGTCTTGCCCAATGACACAACGACAGTATGAACCGTGGGGAGAGTGGGAATCGAACCGTCTACCTTCCGATTGAAAGACGACCACTCTACCCACTGAGCTACTGCCGCCCCGTTTAGTTGGATCTAAACATGTTTTAGATGGACTTGAACAGGTTTAAGTTGGAATTGAAAAGGTTTTAGATATGGACTTAAACAAGTATTTGGTATTAAATGACTCAGTGGTAGAGCGGTTGTCCTTCAATCAGAAGGTTGCCGGTTTTGATACCCACAGACACTCTGTGTGTGTTATATGCGTCTCTTTGGGGACACTCTCAGTGTGTGTTATATGCGTCTCTTTGGGGACACTCTCAGTGTATGTTATATGCTTCTTTTAAGGGACACTCTCAGTGTGTCTTATATGCGTCTCTTTGGGGACACTCTCAGTGTGTCTTATATGCGTCTTTATGTGGGCCCGCTCAGTGTGTGTTATATGCTTCTCTTTGGGGACACTCTCAGTGTATGTTATATGCTTCTCTTTGGGGACACTCTCAGTGTGTGTTATATGCGTCTCTTTGGGGACACTCTCAGTGTATGTTATATGCTTCTCTTTGGGGACACTCTCAGTGTGTGTTATATGCGTCTCTTTGGGGACACTCTCAGTGTGTGTTATATGCGTCTCTGTGGGGACACTCTCAGTGTATGTTATATGCATCTCTTTGGGAACAATCTCAGTGTGTGTTATATGCGTCTTTTAAGGGACACTCTCAGTGTGTCTTATATGCGTCTCTTTGGGGACACTCTCAGTGTGTGTTATATGCGTCTCTTTGGGGACACTCTCAGTGTGTGTTATATGCGTCTCTTTGGGGACACTCTTAGTGTGTGTTATATGCGTCTCTTTGGGGACACTCTTAGTGTGTGTTATATGCGTCTCTTTGGGGACACTCTCAGTGTATGTTATATGCATCTCTTTGGGGACAATCTCAGTGTGTGTTATATGCATCTCTTTGGGGACAATCTCAGTGTGTGTTATATGCATCCTTGTGGGGACTGGTTGAGATTATTCCGTCTTGCCCCGTTCTGTGTGCAGTGGTGTATCATCCACCTAAATTCAACAAAGACTTTATCCATGACTTTGCAGATGTTTTGAGTGGGCTTATGGTTAAATATGATCACATTTTAATATGTGGTGATTTTAATGTCCATGTTTGTTGTGAGTCACAGTCTCTGACCCGGGACTTTCTGAACCTCCTTGACTCATTCAATCTTAAGCAATCTGTCTCTGGCCCAACGCACGAGAAGGGTCACACACTATATCTCGTGTTATCCTATGGTGTTTCTGTCTCTGTGAATGAAATCCATGCTACGTCTTTCTCTGATCACTCCCTAATTCTGTTCACTATGTCAGTTCCACTCTCAGGTAGTACCCCCAGCATCTCCAAGCGGGTCTCGCGTACGCTCAACTCCTCGACTGCTGAGCAATTTTTCAGCCGCCTTTAATGTCTCCCCTTTGTGTAGGCTGTCACTGAGCTATAGCTTTGAATTTTCTGCTGATGAGCTACTTTCTATGTTCTCATCAGCTTGCACTGGCATTCTGGACTCCATTGCTCCTCTTAAGGCCAAATGCAAAAAAGCTCATACTACACCATGGCTCAATGATACTACATGTGACCTCAGACGTGCCTGTAGGCGGGCGGAGCGCAAGTGGCGGAAGGACTGTTTCCATGTGTCCCTCCAAATCCTCCGAAGTTGCCTGGCAGATTACCACCGAGCTGTAAAAAACGCCAAATCACAGTACATTTCAACCATGATCTCCAGAAACAGTCACAAACCCCAGGTTCTCTTCAATACATTAAATTCTCTCATAAATCCCCAAAACAGATCCCCTGTTTTGCCCTTACCAGTCTTCTGTGAAAGTTTTCAAAAATTCTTCATCGAGAAAATTGCAGTACTCAGGCCTTCTGACACCTCCACCCACCCGCTTCCCACTCCTCCACCCCTCCCTCAGCCAGCCGTCCTACTGCAGTTTGAGCCCATTACCCTATCCTCCCTATCTGATGCAGTCAGACATCTGCAGCACTCAAGCTGCCCTTCCGATTGTCTGCCCTCCCGTCTACTCAAGGATGCTATAGTTCTTGATACGGTTGCTCCCGCTCTTCTGCTGCTGATCAATACCATTCTCTCTTCTGGGTGCGTCCCGAATCCCTTCAAGCATGCCGTGGTGCAGCCCTTATTAAAGAAGCCAAACCTTGACCCCTCTATCCTCTCAAACTTTAGGCCTATCTCAAAACTGCCATTTCTGTCTAAAATCCTTGAGCGAGAAGTTTATGTCCAGCTCCACTCCGTTTTATCTCATAACAACATCTACGAGAAATTCCAGTCCGGCTTTAGAACAGCCCACAGCACTGAGACTGCCCTCCTGAGAGTGCTTAATGACCTGCTCCTAGCCGCTGACACGGGCAGCCCGGTGATCCTAGTGCTTTTAGATCTCACAGCAGCCTTTGACACGGTAGACCACAGGATTCTGCTGTCACGGCTTGAGCATCGTGTAGGCATAAAAGGCACTGCCCTGAAGTTCTTCCAGTCTTACCTGGCCAACAGGAGATTCTGCGTCCAGTTGGGAGAATTCACATCATCTGTTGCCCCCCTCACCTGTGGGGTCCCTCAAGGCTCTATACTAGGCCCTATCCTATTTTTGTTGTATATTTTACCCCTAGGGGAAATCCTGGTTAAACAGAACATCTCCTTCCACTGTTATGCTGACGATGTCCAGCTGTATCTCCCCCTAAAGGCTGATGGACAGGCTGCAATCCATTCTTTGCTTGACTGTCTGTCTGACATTAAGGCATGGATGGTTTCAAACTTCCTCAACCTCAATCCGGGTAAGACTGAAATAATTATTTTTGGCAAAACTTCCCCGGCCTTCTCCACTGATGCCCTGGGCCCTCTCGCATCTAACGTCAGGCCCTCTGTCAGAAATCATGGGTCGTGATTTTTGACATTGCCCTCAAGTTTGAGCAGCAGGTCAGTGCAGTAGTCAGGAAAAGTTTGTTTCACTTGAGAAATATAGCTAAGGTCAAAAACTACCTGCCCCAGAATGATCTAGATAGAGTTATCCATGCATTAATTTCCTCTCAACTGGACTATTGCAACTCTCTTTACACTGGCATTGACCATTCCCAGCTCCGCCGCCTGCATTTGGTTCAAAACTCGACTCCTCACCTATACAAAAAAGCGAGAACATATCACCCTGGTCCTTGCATCACTACACTGGCTCCCCATTCGTTACCGCATTGATTTTAAAATACTACTGACAGTCTATAAATCCCTCAATGGTGCGGCTCCCACATATCTATCACAGCTTCTACACCACTTCACCCCCTCCAGAGCATTACGGTCAGCTGACCAACTGCTGTTGGAAGTGCCCAGGGCCAGGCTAAAAACCAAGGGGGACAGAGCCTTTGCAGTAGCAGCCCCCAGACTCTGGAACTGCCTCCCCCTTCACATCCATGCAGCCCAGTCTCCAAACACTTTTAAGTCTCTCTTAAAGACTCACCTCTTTTCTCTAGCCTTTGATTAGTGTCAAAGGATAGCGAATGGTTTACATTTTTTAACTCCTGTAGTTATTCATTTTGTTGCCTTTCCTTATTTTATTTTAATAATTTTTATATATTATGATTACTATTACTTCTTTGTCTTCCTTTGTTTAATGCACTTAGCATTTTATTGTGAAGCACTTTGGTGTGGCTCAGCCATCTGTAAATGTGCTATATAAATAAATTTGACTTTGACTTTGACTTTGACTTTAACACTCTCAGTGTGTGTTATATGCGTCCCAGTGGGGGCACTCTCAGTGTGTGTTATATGCGTCTCTTTAGGGACACTTTCAGTGTGTGTTATATGCGTCTTTTAAGGGACACTCTCAGTGTGTCTTATATGCATCTCTTTGGGGACACTTTCAGTGTGTGTTATATGCATCCTTGTGGGGACACTCAGTGTGTGTTATATGCATCCTTGTGGGGACAATCTCAGTGTGTGTTATATGCATCTGTGTGGGGACACTTTCAGTGTGCGTTAAATGCGTTTCTGTGGGAACACACTCAGTGTGTGTTATTTGCGTCTCTGTGTGGACACTCTCAATGTGCGTTAAATGCGTCTCTGTGGGGACACTCTCGGTGTGTGTTATATTCATCCTTTTGTGGACAATCTCAGTGTGTGTTATGTGTGTCTCTATGTGGAAATTCTCAGTGTGTGTTATATGCGTCTCTGTGGGGACACTTTCAGTGTGCGTTAAATGCGTTTCTGTGGGAACACACTCAGTGTGTGTTAAATGCGTCTCTGTGGGGACACTCTCGGTGTGTGTTATATTCATCCTTTTGGGGACAATCTCAGTGTATGTTATATGCATCTCTTTATGGACACTCTCAGTGTGTCTTATATGCGTCTCTTTGGGGACACTTTCAGTGCGTGTTATATTCATCTCTTTGGGGACACACTCAGTGTATGTTATATACGTCTCTGTGGGGACACTCTTAGTGTGTGTTATATGCATCCTTGTGGGGACACACTCAGTGTGTGTTATATGCATCCTTGTGGGGACACTCTCAGTGTGTTTTATATGTGTCTCTTTGGGGACAATCTCAGTGTGTGTTATATGCATCCTTGTGTGGACACTCTTAGTGTGTTTTATATGTGTCTCTTTGGGGACTCTCTCAGTGTGTGTTATATGCGTCTTTTTGGGGACACTCTCATTGTATGTTATATGCGTCTTTTAAGGGACACTCTAAGTGTGTCTTATATGCGTCTCTTTGGGGACACTCTCAGTGTATGTTATATGCATCTCTTTGGGGACACTCTCAGTGTATGTTATATGCGTCTTTTAATGGGCACTTTCAATGTGTCTTATATGCGTCTCTGTGGGGACACTCTCAATGTATGTTATATGCGTCTCTTAGGGGACACTCTCAGTGTATGTTATATGCGTCTTTTAAGGGACACTCTCAGTGTGTGTTTTATGTGTCTCTGTTGTCAGTTGCTTCTGTTCTAAAAAACACAAGACTTCAACAAGACATTTTTTGTTTAAATATGATTTATTTCCTGCTTTAATCACAATCAGATGAACTTCTATAGGTTTGACTCCATCTGGACAGGCATCTCCTGCAACAGTGAACAGTTCCATCAGACAAGAGTCAGTGTGTGTAATTTGTGTCTCTCTGGGGACACTCTCAATGTGTGTTATATGTGTCTCTGTGGGGACTCTCAGTGTGTTTTATATGTGTCTCTGTGAGGACTCTCAGTGTGTGTTATATACATCTCTGTGGGGACTCTCAGTGTGTGTTATATGCGTCTATGTGGGGACTCTCAGTGTGTGTTATATGTGTTTCTGTGGGGCCACTCTCAGTGTATGTTATATGTGTCTCTGTGGGGCCACTCTCAATGTGTGTTATATGTGTCTCTCTGGGGACAGACTCAATGTGTGTTATATGTTCTCTGTGAGGCCACTCTCGGTGTGTGTTATATGTGTCTCTCTGGGGACACTCTCAATGTGTGTTATATGTGTCTCTGTGGGGCCACTCTCAATGTGTGTTTTATGTGTATCTGTGTGGACACTTTCAGTGTGTGTTATATGTGTCTCTGTGGGGACACACTTAGTGTGTAATGTGTGTCTCTGTGTGGACATTCACAGTGTGTGTTATATGTGTTTCTTTGTGGACATTCTGTGTGTGTTTTATGTGCCTCAGTGTGTGTTACGTGTCTTTTTGGGGACACTGTCAGTGTGTGTTATATGTGTCTCTGTGTGGACACTCTCAGTGTGTGTTATATGTGTCTCTGTGTGGACACTCTCAGTGTGTGTTATATGTGTCTCTGTGGGGACACTCAGTGTGTGTTATATGTGTCTCTGTGGGGACTCTCAGTGTGTTTTATATGTGTCTCTGTGGGGACTCTCAGTGTGTGTTATATGCATCTCTGTGGGGACTCTCAGTGTGTGTTATATGCGTCTCTGTGGGGACTCTCAGTGTGTGTTATATGCATCTCTGTGGGGACTCTCAGTGTGTGTTATATGCGTCTCTGTGGGGACTCTCAGTGTGTGTTATATGTGTCTCTGTGTAGACACTCTCAGTGTGTGTTATATGTGTATCTGTGGGGACACTGTCAGTGTGTGTTATATGTGTCTCTGTGGGGACACTCTCAGTGTGTGTTATATGTGTCTCTGTGTAGACACTCTCAGTGTGTGTTATATGTGTCTCTGTGGGGACACTGTCAGTGTGTGTTATATGTGTCTCTGTTTGGACACTCTCAGTGTGTTTTATAAGTGTCTTTAAGGGGACATTTTCAGTGTGTGTTATATGTGTCTCTGTGGGGACTCTCAGTGTGTTTTATATGTGTCTCTGTGGGGACTCTCAGTGTGTGTTATATGAATCTCTGTGGGGACTCTCAGTGTGTGTTATATGCGTCTCTGTGGGGACTCTCAGTGTGTGTTATATGTGTTTCTGTGGGGACTCTCAGTGTGTGTTATATACGTCTCTGTGTGGACACTCAGTGTGTGTTATATGTTTCTCTGTGTAGACACTCACAGCACTTGTAGAGAGTGTTGAGTCTGGCGATGTCGTTCCTGCTCATCTCTTTGGCTTTACCCAGCTCCACGTTGGAGTTCGGGATGGGGACCATGGTGGGCTGGTTGTTCTTGGAGAAAGCAAACCTAAAAACAGAACGGAAAAGAAACGTGGGACAAAGAAAAAATAACAAACGTGATATTGTTGAGGATATGCAGGAGAGTGTGTGAGAGTTTAATGTCATTGGAAAGAGAAATGTATAGAAATCTGTTTTTTTCCGTGTTTATAAGACTCTGTCATTGTATCCACTGCTTCACAAGAACTAGAATCTAAAATAGGTTTTAGTTTGATAAAAACAGTTGGACTTGAACAGGTTTAAGTTGGATTTAAACATATTTTAGTTGAGCCTTTAATGTCATTGATGATCAGCTCAAATTTAATGTGAACACTGCGGCTGTTGTGTAAGGTGAACAGCAACTGTCCTTTTTCTCAGTCAGTCCCACTGTTCTCTGTATTTTTGGTAGTTTTCTTACACTCAAACACAAGATCAGTCTTAATAGTAGTGTTAATCAATCTGTTCCAAAAACACAGCAGTGCTACAGCAGTGGGACTTGACTTCTTTTTTGTTTCATCTGGACATTTTTCAAAATCTGACCTTTTTTTGTTACCTATATATTGTGACCTGTCCAGGGACAATAGGCTTGAGACATCTGTTCTTACTTGTGGTACTGCATGACAGAGTTGTAGTCGTAGGGAGTGCCCTGGTTCAGAGTGGCAATCTTTCTGAAGTTGTGCTCCATTCCTGAAAAAACAGAACACAAAATGTTGAACTCAAATCTTTGTGGAGCTGCAGCTCTCTGAAAAAATTCAACTAAAGTACAAATATTCAATGGTCCACTAGAGGGCTCTGTTTTCCCAACAAATAAATGAAATAAAAGTAGACACATGGTCTATTTTTTCTATCCCAACATGGAACACAGCTGTAGCTATAAATATGTGACAGAAATGTAAGGAAAATAAACAAAACATGTCAAGAAAGTCACAAAACTACGCTAAAGTAGCCCTGGGGGTTCTATACACCCCAGTGTGTCCAGTTTATTACCAGACTGCACGTTCTGCAGCAGGACTTTGATGTGGTTGTCTCTGTCGGAGCGGGTCTGCTCGTGGTTGAAGCCCAGAGCGTGGAGCAGCTCGTGTTGGACGGTGTTGTGGTAAAGACACCCGCTGCGAGCCAGAGACACCACCTGCTTTCCACCACGACGCCCGACGTAGGACCAGCAGCTGGAGACAAGCACAAACACAGACCGATGTTTAAGGCCCAATCCACATTCCTACCCCTTCATTTGAAACGACAGTAGACTTGTATTTACCCGCTTTGAGACTCGATGCTGAGCCAGTCGCGGTCACCACTTTTGCTGGGCCTGAAGCGGATGCAGGAGAAGGAAGAGAAAGACTCCAGTCCACGAGTGATGATGGACTTCTCACGAGAAGCTGGAGCAACAACACAGCAACATAAATTCAATCTGTGTTTGATGTGATGAAAATAAGCATCTGTATATCAAAGTTTTGTACTCACAAAAGTGGCTGGCGATGGAATAGGGGATGTAGACTTTCTTGTCACTGGATTTTGCCCACATGCAGCCTTTGCTCGTGCAGGGGTCGGCGTTCCTCTCAGCCTCGGTGTCGATGGCGATGTCTCCCTCGATCAGAATGGGGTCATCCACTGAACGGACTGAAGCACAGACAATAAAATGAGCTGCTATTCTTTTTAAATACAGACCTGCTTCTTATACTGTACTTACCAATGTTACTGTTGACTTTCTCAATAATCTCAGACGCTGACAGGTCTGAGAAATCCTTAAAAGGGAACAACACAAATTAGATCAGATTTCAGATATTGTAGATTATTTACTTGTCTATGAATTTTATGTGGTATTTTTTTAGAGAAAAAAAGAGAACTAAAAACAGGAAGAAACATCTGAAACATAAAACTGTAATAGCAACAATTCCTCATTCTTCTAAACATGTTGCCGTAATTATTATTTTGTTAAAGAGGATCACGCAACAACGTATTCCATATAAAGTATATTATTTGCTGTTGGAGTTACCTTTACAATATGCAACAATAGAACTGTGCAATATGGCCTTAAATTAATATCATTAAGATCTGCAGTAACGACAAAAGAGGCAATATAAAAATACTGAAAAATAGCAACAAAATGTATCTAGCAATGCATTTACAACAACAGCCTTCTAAATACACAACTTTTTTCAAATTTGACTAATGTAAATTATTTTAGTGGGGCTCCATGATAACACTGAGAGGGAGGGGCTAGATAATTCATTAATTGTTGCTGTTACTTGTGCGCTATGATGCGGATATCATGATATGACAGACTTAAATCACCAGAAAAATATTATATTATATCATATATCATTATATTATCCAATATTATATGGAGTTATATTTGTAGCCATCATTCAAAAACAATAAAGAGAATCTTACCTCCTCGGCCCAACAACAGGCCGAGAGGAGCAGCAGAGCCAGAGCTGAGAACCTGAACACACACATCCTGCACAGATCTGAGGGAAACACAAGATGAAAAAAATAACAAGTAAAAGACGTGAAGTTAAAGCACAAGGCCGAACAAGACCCTTTGTAGCTGAGACTTGGTAGGACTCACCGAGAGATCCTTAATGGTGACCTACTCTTATTTCTGGCTCCTTTTTATACTTGTTCAACCGAGGGTACTTATCCCAAATATGGGCTTTTACCGAATCAGCAGAAAAGGTATAGACTTATCTGTTCCATACATTTGTCCTTGTGGTTATAGATTACTGCTTTGGTGGGAAAAAGACCAGCATGTTCCAGCACGTGGTGGTGATGATATGAGAGTCCCATTCATATTGTAATATAAAAGCATTGCACAACATTACAGAGCTTTATAATGTGTAAATCTTGCAGGATTGAGCAATTATTTCTCCCCAAGGAGTCCCAGTTTGAACTATGGGTCAAGTTTGAACAACAGGCAAACCATTATGTGCAAAATATACTGTGTATTGAACACAACACCTCTGTTTTAGATTTACTGTTTTCCATTTTGTTCTTAAACCAGAACCTTACTCAACATTATTACCTGAGCACAACACTTACGTTTCATAAATGCCAATGTTAAATCTAGTCACAGAATACACTCCCTGTGAGCCCCAATAACCTGCAGAGAATGCATGCATTTCCTCTTAGCTGATGTGTGTGTGTGTTGACTAGAAGCCACATTTGTTGCATCAATATTTTACAACCCATTTCTTCACCATGATCCTGTTTTGAAAGCACCAGGCCGCAACATTTTCAACGTTCTGTGAAAATGTTGAATACTTAAAATACAAGGAACGGCAGCAATCATAAACCCAATTCTGAAAAAGTATGGACACAGTGTAGGCGGGAAAAGGAAGTGGTACTAAAAAAGACCTAAAGGGGCTTTTTAATTAGGTTTAAGATTGAAAATCAGTATTTATGAAACTGTTTCATAAAAACTTAAAATTGCAAAGACACAAACCACAAAATCCCTCAGCATGTAATTTAAAATAAATCTTCTTCCTCCCAGGTTTGTTTAAAATGCCTTTTGTCTTACGCTATTTGAAAAAGATCTTTTAATATAGGAATGGTTGTGATCAATCAAATGCAAAAACCGACCTAAACGGTTCCATAGCTGACCCACTGGCTCCAGTGAAATAAGCCTTTACCATTGGAGAAGTACGTTATGCACAACCATTACTGCAGATTACAGCATTAGTCAGGACGCAATTTCAGTCAAGAAACATAATGACCCTGGGGCCCACTATGGGTTTTTGACAGAAATATTCACATTCCTAATGTAGCTTTTGTTTTTGCTGTATTTTAGCTAATATAACTATACAACC
The DNA here is from genome assembly GCA_024349245.1 of Neodontobutis hainanensis. Classification (NCBI taxonomy): domain Eukaryota; kingdom Metazoa; phylum Chordata; class Actinopteri; order Gobiiformes; family Odontobutidae; genus Neodontobutis; species Neodontobutis hainanensis. Next base: position 17,201,241 of record JALDNG010000002.1, on the reverse strand, counting down.
TCTTAGTATTGATGTGTTATTGTAGCTCTTTGAACACTCTCTAAAAATAATCATTCTAGACATTTATCCTGCTCCTTATTGCTGCTCGCTCTGTATTTGATTCAGTTTTTTTTCTCTTTCTGCAGATGTTCCTGTTTTTTACTGATTTGGTAAGACTACGCTTAAACACTCTCTCGCAACTCTCTGCCCACAATTAGAGAAGTCATGAACAAATGTGGAACACACCTCCAAATCTGAACTAACCACAATGGATGCAGAAATACCTCTGCCCTTTATTTTAGGCTTTGGATTTAAGTATTTATGCCTATGGATTATTTCTCAATGTACAAAGTAATCAGTGAACCTGACATTTTCAACAAAGGAATTCCCTTTAGCTCTACAAATAAAAAAACATATAGTTTGTAATATCAAAAAATTATACACATATATAGTTGCTTTGGATTGAGCAATTTTTTTAGTCTAAACTTGAAATACTCAGCCTCAGCTCTTACCCCAGCCTCATCTGTTTCTGAGCCAATGTTACAATGGAGCTCCTGAAAAGTGCAGACTATTCCTTCACTGATTAAAATAGGATTGTATTTGTGTGGTTGTTCGAGGCTTGACTCTTAATAACAGTATACTGTATCACCTTGATAACTGTGGATTGTATAGTAAAGTTTTCATTATAAAAACTCAAATGATTATTGGAATAATTGAATCAAAACTGATTTATCACTTTCTTTCACTCATAATTTGACTGATCAGAACTAAAAGGTGAACAGTGCTGAGGTAGGTAACCTGAAACTGAAGTGACTACCGGAATGTCATGTGTATATTTTACAGGAACCGTTCAGTTCTGTGACAGACAGACTATAAAGATTATACTTCAGACTTTACTACAACCCACTGTGACTCCAACTTCTCACAGCTGTTTCAAGTCAAAACCAGACTCTTTTTGTTTTTGATAATTCTCCTGCTGCCCACCCAGCTGGAAAATCAATCTGAGAAAATCAAGCACTCCTTTTGCTGTTCCTGCCTCCAAATCACTGTAACTCACTCCATAAATCTATTGTGTATCTGAGGTTCTTTATCGTGGGATATTATTGTCATTTATACTTTAAATTTAAACATTAAGTGAAAGTTATAATGATTTGATTTAGACATGATGTTCTTCTCTTTTAGGGAACAATAAGTTTGTGTGCATTTAGTACTTAAGGTAAGAAAATTGGTTTAAATAAGAATCTTTTTTGAATTCAATAAAAAAAAATATAATCATTATCATTTTAAAACATAACAATTTTATTTAAAAAATAGGGCAACCTTAATTTAAAGTTTAGTTAATGTACAATATGTTCAAATTGTTTGGTTGCACCATTAAAGTTAAAGGGTTACTTTTAAAGATTTGGTTTAAAAATAATAATTAAATTTCTTTTAAATGTACAATTTCAATGAGTTTGCTTATTGTAAGTGAATTTATTGTGATGTTTTGGTGTTTAATGTATACTTTGTCTTTACTTGGCCTTTTTGGTTAGCTCAAATCTAAACTGCTCATGCCTACAATGAGAGCTGAACTGAAACTTAACCAACAACAATAAAAAAACAATAAAAGAAATGGAAACTGTTCAAGTTGTCCCAGTGTCCTTTTGTCTAAAGCCAGCCATTTCAAGTTTGGGCAAGAGCTGAATAAACTTTTAAAAACTTGACTCAGACAAGAACTGCCATGAAGAAGTTGAAATGGTTTCAATATTTTTATAAACCATTCTTTAAGTCTTTATCCTGCAAAGGTAAAAATATATAAATATATATACTGTATATATACATAGCCTACATTTTACACGAAGCACAATGGGTTTGAAATGACAGTGGCCACTTCCCTTTCACTAAATCTCAGTGAGGTCATATTAGGGAAATGTGAATAAGTCTGACACTTTTTATAAAGCTCTGTAACTGGGTTTCTCGGGCTGTGTTACCTTTTGCTGTTGTTGATATCGTTCCAGCGAGCTCCTATCATGCTTCAGGCTGCAGTCCTCAGCTTCCTCCTCTGCTCGGCTCACACCTTTATCATAACAAAGGTAAGTCTATTAAACACTACTGACACTGTCTGCTCACTCAAACAAAAAGGTACATGTAAACAAAACAAACAAAAAAACAAAAAAGAAAACTGCTGTAAAAGCCTAAATTTATCTTTAACCACTTTAGCTCACTTTTAGGAGTGTAACCCAGTTTGAAAACATGATTATTATCAGAGACATTTTTATAATCTTACACCAGATAAAAAATACAAATGAAACAAAATCAGTATTTGGTGCTACTTTTTGACCAATCCTGTTTCTAGAATCCTGTTTAGGTAAGTTTAAGCCAACTCTAGGTTTTCCGGCTCCAGAAATTGGTTTGGTTTTAGCGGGTTTCATTGCCATGGTAACTACCCTGCTCTGGAACAGGTTTAGTTTTGGTTTAGAGTCCGCAAAACCAATATGGTTGGTTATGCTTCCAGAGCACCCCCCACAGGGCGCCACGAGGGACACAGTCGAATGCCTTCTTCAGATCCACAAAACTGGACTATGGACTCCCAAAACCCTCCAGCCCCTGGAGAGGGTATAGAGCTGGTCCAGTGTTCCACGACCGGGACGAAAACCACATTGTTCCTCCTTAATTCGAGGTTCAACTTTCGGCCATATTCTCCTCTCCAGTACCCTGGTATAGACTTTCCCGGGGAGGCTGAGGAGTGTGATCCCTCTGTAGTTGGAACACACCCTCCGGTCCTCTTCTTAAAAAGAGGACCACCACCCCGGTCTGCCAGTCCAGAGGTACTGTCCCCGACCACCACGCGATGTTGTAGAGACGTGTCAACCAAGACAGCCCTACAACATCCAGAGACTTGAGGTACTCAGGGCGTATCTCAAGTCTCTACCGGGCAAGGTAACAGTCCTTAACGGAACAGATATTGTTTTATCCATAAAGGAACCGCTTTACCAGGAGCATATGTCCCCCACCTACATAGCTCCTAGGGTCATTTGGGCACTCAAACACATCCACCACAATAAGGTGACGGTTAAAGGAGGGGTATGTTTGAGTTTGTTCAACCGGCTTCTAGCAACATCCCTCACTGACTCTTTGTTTCATAAATAACTGTGACATTATGTTCAAAGGGGCATTTAAAGTACGGTTTAAGAGATTTATGCAGAAAAAAACTGGAAAATAAATTATGATTTTATATCAGACGTGTTCAAAGTCTGGCCCAGGGGCTTATCATGGCACAAGGTGAGTTTATGTAGCCCTCCGCTTCAGAAATAAATGTATTGTTTATGGCCCCAACAGCAGCAGCTTTATACAAACAGGTTAAAATCCAACTAAAACCTGTTCAAGTCCAACTTAAACTTGTTTAAATCAGACGAAAAATTGTTAAAATCCAACTTAAACCTGTGCTTTCTTTGAGGCCCTCTTTGAAAAAAGCTGGGACCCCCAGTTTAAAATTATATTTGTACATTTTTGGTTTGAGGGTCCCCAGAGAGTTAAATATATCCTGTTGGTCTGAAATGCCATTTAGCCTTTATTACCTCATATTTGAACTGAATTTATTATTATTATTTTTTTTGCAGAACACATTTGACAACATTGATGAATCCTCTGGTATGAATTATCATCATAAAAAGCATATAATACCAAATACATATAAGTATTGTTATCCCTTTTCTCCTTCTCAGAACACACTGTAGAGGATGATGACTTCAGTATCTCCACTCTGCTGGAAAAGGCCAACAAGAATCTTGGTTAGTATTATATAAAATAAACTTTATTCATATACTGTATTCATACATACTTTAAACTAAAATAGTTAAAGATTTGGTAGTTTTGAACAAAACTGAAATAGTTTAAGAGATTTTTACAGAATAAAAGCCGGAAAAGAAATTGTGATTTAAACAGCGCTACCATTCAGTTTTTTAGCATTACAAAACCTCAACAGTTCCTTTTTCTGCAAAAATAATTGTGCAAAATACTTTAACAATGTATATAAATACATAGAAGCAATAAAAAAAATGAAAGATAACAGTATAATTTTGGCATAAAACTATTACTAAACTTTACAAATCTGAGTTGTTAAAAAGGGCCGTAGAACCCTTAGTGCCTTCTTCAAGGTCAAATGTCATATTCAGAGCAAAAGGTGAGAGGGTCTTTCATAATATTCTTTGCCTGTGTGACCACTGTTCTTTCTTAGATTAACTGTAAGGACAGAGAAGCTTTTTCTGCCAATGACTTTCCTGGCATTGTTCATTAGTTTTTAGATTTTTGATCTGTTCTGAACAGTGAGGGCAAATGATCCATGTGGATGCTCCATTTAAAAATGTTATCGGTGTGTATTACAACATACAAAGATTTGACTTGTGTCAAAAACTGTAGGCTGCTGAACTAGAACTTTAACTAAACTGTAGGAAATGAAAAAGAAAAAATTGTGTTTTTGAGATTATTCATTAGTTCTTGGTGTCACAGGGAAGAACGTGGACGACCCCGTGTTGAGGGAGATAGACATTGTGGTGCCCTACGGTCTAAATAACGCCGACCCCTGCACGGCCCGCGGCTGCCTCTGGCCTAAAGCTAGTGACGGGAACGTCTACGTGCCCTACCGCATCTCCGACCAGTTCTGTAAGCTCTCCTCCTGACATTAACCAGAAAGGTTTAGATTTGAACTTTGGTTTAGAGCTAACACAAGGAAACAAACTTTTATGGTGTCCAACTTTCTCAAAGAAACTGTAGGTTTTAACAAACATGGCTTAGCACTTGCTTGCTCCATGTTAGACATTTCTGCATCTCTTAAGTAAAGGCCTATATTACAGCTCTAGCCATAAATGTAGTAAGTGTAAAGTGGTGTAAGTTTTGTATTGTTTTTCATCTCAACATCAGCCCGTTCACTGTCGACACTTTTGTCCTCTCTCCAACAGAACGAATGTTACCGTAAAGACCAGTATAAAAGAGCAGATGAAATGCTCTGTTATGTTGCTGTGATGAATCAAATCAAATGGAGCATATTTTAATATTATCTTGTGCCACATAAGTTTGAGAAGAAGAGAAGAAGATTGGGACTGAGAATTTCACAGTTTTATGTCTGAAATATTTTCTTTTTGTCAGGTTTGTGTAGGCCGTTATCACAAAATAGATCACTTTAGTCAGAGCACTTCATCTGCTCTTTTACACTGGTCTTTACGGTAACAGCTGTGCTGTTGGAGAGAGGACATGAGTGTCGAACAGAGAAGGGCTGATGTTGAGATGGAATAAAAGGCATTCTACCGCTTTACACTTCCTTAATGTCGACATTTGTGTTGCAGCTGATGTATAGACCTTTACTTGAGAGATAAATCGACTCTTCTCAATAGTTTACTGCTGTTTGTCACAAATATTTGAGTTGGCTCTTATGCAAAGAATAACCATATAACACAAAACATATACATTATACATTAAAAGTCAGAAAAGTTGTCTCAGTTGGACAGCAATGGACTAATGACAGTGTTAAGTCATTAGTAATCATAATTTTAAGCCTGATTTTAGCCTGACTCTCTTGTGTTTAGCCCAAACAGAAAAGGGCACCATCATCAGAGGCCTACAGTCGTTTGCACAGTCCACCTGCATCCGCTTCACCCCTTGGAACAGACAGAGGGATTTTGTGGACATCCAGTCCCGCTCTGGGTAGGACAGCAGCCTACATTCATCTCCAGATTAATAGTTTAGTAACAATAATTTCACAATGTGCAGCAAAGCAGAGACTGAATAGAGAATGAACAGTGTTGTCTTCCTCTGTTTCAGCTGTTGGTCTTACATCGGACGCCAAGGCAATGGTCAGGAGGTCTCTTTGAATCGACAGGGTTGTATCTACCAGTCTATAATCCAGCATGAGATGATCCACGCTCTGGGCTTTGACCATGAGCAAAGTCGCTCTGACCGGGACGACCATGTCCGTATCCATCTGGAGAATGTGGAAAAGGGTGATTCAAACATAAATTCATTCATCTACTTGTTCCACTTATTCCAGTTAGAGGTCATTAGACAGACGGTGACAAACAACCATTCACTATCACACTCATCCACTAGGAGTAATTAGGGTTTTTTTTTTTTTTACTTCTGCACTGTTTGTAACTTTGTTTATACATAAATAGTCCATTTCTGGTCTTTTTTCCCAAAGGCATGGAGTCAAACTTCATAAAGATCCAAACAAACAACCTCGGTACTCCCTACGACTACAACTCTGTCATGCAATATGGAAGGTATAACCTCACTGTAAACTAATGCATATGAGTTTAATCATCACTAACATGTATTTCTGTCTCAGGTTTGCTTTCACCAAAAACGGACAGCCAACAATTGTTCCCTTCCCTGACCCCACTGTCCCCATCGGTTTAGCCACGCAGATGAGCTCCAATGACATTCTCCGCATCAACCGCCTTTATCAGTGCAGTGTGTATCTTTTCAATTTTAACTATTTTTATATTTCTTTTTTTTATTAATGTGTACACAAAAACACAAAAGTGCTCACTATAGGCACCATATTATATAATATTATAAGAGTGTAAAGATTTGTCACACACACACACACACACACACACACACACACACACACACACACACACACACACACACACACACACACACACACACACACACACACACACACACACACACACACACACACACACACACACACACACACACACACACACACAAACACACACACTTTTAACAAAAGCATATTAATGAATGTGAGTTTTTTTTTCTGACAAGGAACCAAAGAATAGAACCAGAGAAGAATGAAGAGACTGAATGAAGCAGGTTCCTGAGGCTCATAAATCACAATGTAACGCTTAAGTTTAGAGAAATACAGTAAAGTTCAAATAAAGCTTCTTTGCAGCAAATGAAAAGTGGTCGTCTGGTATTTCATGTGCCATTGGTGTTTTCTTTAAAATATTAAAATGTAATCTGTATTAAAATTATGAACAGTATTGAGTTTGGGTTATTTGACTGAATAAACACACAGCATTAGCAGGAACACTGTCAGAGGGACGTGTGACGTACAGAATAATAAGTGACTCAGCTCTGACCGACACAGAAAGTACCTCCTGATTTTTTCACTTCTGTCCGTTTTGGGTCCAAATATAGATACTGCTTTGGGAAAAACCCACTGGAATTTCTCTCAAATAAGTACAAACCCCGAACCAAAAAGTTGGGACACTGTACAAATTGCAAAATGCAATGATGTGGAAGTTTACAATTTCAATATTTTATTCAGTGTACAACACAGATAACATCAAATGTTGAAAGTGAGACATTTTGAAATGTCATGCCATTATTGGCTCATTTTGCCTTCTGCAGTAGTTAGAAAAGCGCTATTTAAAAAAATATATATAATAATAATTTTAAGGAACATGTGGAGGACCAATGTGCAACTTATTAGGTCATTTGGCAACATGCTTGGGAATAAAAAAGAGCCTCTCAGAGTGGCAGTGTCCCTCAGAAGTCAAGATGGACATTTCCCCAAATCTGCAGCGAAAAATAGTGGAACAATATCAGAAAGAAATTTCTCAGAGAAAAATTGTGGAACAATATCAGAAAGAAGTTTCTAAAGAAAAATTGCAAAGAGTTTAACAGTGCATAATATCATCCAAAGATTCAGAGAATCTGGAACAATCTCTGTGCGTAAGGGCCAAGGTCGGAAAACCAGACTGGATGCCGGGATCTTCGGGCCTTAGACAGCACTGCATCACAAACAGTAAATATGTCTTTGTAAAACACACACAGTTTCTGGAAACAAACAAAGCCTACTTCTTACACAAAGCACAGTGGGTTTGAAGAAATAACGGTCACTTCTGTTTTCAGGCTGTCAGTCAATCTCTGTGTTTGCCAAAAAAGGGAAAGATGTAGAAGGGCATGACGCCTTTATAAAGCTCTGTAGCTGGGTTTCTTGAGGTGTGTTGCCTTCTGCTGTCGTTGATATCGTTCCAGCGAGCTCCCATCATGCTTCAGGCCGCAGTCCTCAGCCTTCTCCTCTGCTCAGCTCACACCTTTATCATAACAAAGGTGAGCAACACAGAAAAAAATATATTTTACTGTATTATTTTAACCCTCAGGGACCTCTCACCACTAACACTTTCTAAAAAACCTAAAGGGTAAAAATAAATCCAGTAAATGATTGAGTATTTGGTAATTGGTCAAATGTTTTTTTTACAGAACACGTTTGACAACATTGATGAGTCCTCTGGTATGAAGCTTCATGGTAAAAAATGAACTATATAAGACCAAATACATATAAATAATATTACCCCTTTTCTCCTCCTCAGGCAACACTTTAGAGGACGATGACTTCAGTATCTCCACTCTGCTGGAAAAGGCCAATAAGAATCTTGGTATGTATTAGATAAAATAAACTTTATTATTATATATTCATACACACTGTAAATTAAAAGATTGAATATCTGTTAGTTTTGAGCAACGCTGATAGAGAACTGAAGAGACTTATACAGAAAAAAAATGTAAATATGATGAATTTAAAATGATTTGCTTGTGCAAATGTACAATGCTACTAGTTCCTTAGTATTACACAACCCCAACAGGTCTGTTATCTGCAGAAATTATTGCGCAAATAACTTTAACATTTTATATAGTACATAGAAGCAATAAAACCCAAGCTGTAACAGTATAATTTTGGCAAAAACTATTACTGAACTTTATGTGATCGGCACCTTATACTCACTCAGACTTGTGTACGTGGATTCAGCTGTAACTGTAAATCATGTTTATGTTCTGTCTCTTCCTCTTATTAACTTGTTCTGTTGTCTAAAATAATATTAACTTTGTAGTAGTTTCTTTCTTTCTTTCTTTCTACAGTTGTAGCAGTAGGATGAAAAGCTTGTACTGGTTTTATTTGGGCGTAGAACCCTTTTTTTCAAATTTTTTCGAACCAAAACGAGTGAGGGGTCTTTCATTATTTTTTTTTGTTTTTGTTTTTGTTCTTTCAAAGATCAACTGGACAGAGAACTTTTTTACTGCCAATGACCTTCATGGCATTATTCATTAGTTTTTAGATTTTGTAGGTGCTCCAGTTATTGGAGTGATTTGACATTAGGCTGCTGAACTATAACTTCAACTGAACTGTTTGAACTGAAAAAGAGTAAATGGTGTTTTTGAGTTTTTTCTTTGTGTCGTGGTGTCACAGGGGAGAACTTGGACGACCCTGTGGTGACGGAGGGAGACATCGCGGTGCCCTACGGTCTACAGAACGCTGACCCCTGCACGGCCCGCGGCTGCCTCTGGCCTAAAGCTAGTGACGGGAACGTCTACGTGCCCTTCCGCATCTCCAACCAGTTCTGTAAGCTCTCCTCCTGACATTAACAAGAAAGGTTTAGATTTAAACTTTGGTTTAGAGCTAACACAAGGAAACAACAAACAATGCAATGACATCTGATTTAAAACCTCAGAAATATGTAGGTTTTAACAAACATAGCCTAGCACTTGTTTACTCCAAGCTAGAAGAGTGCCTGCATCTATTAAGTAAAGGCCTATATTACAGCTGCAGCCACAAAATGTAGACATTAGTGAAGACACAAATTTGTTGTTCCTAGTGCAAAGAATAACCATATTACACAAAATATATACAATTCAAACATTACATTAAAACACAGAAAAGTTGGCTCAGTTGGACAGCAATGGGCTAATGCCAGTGTAAAGTCTGTCCTGTGATAGACTGACTCTCTTGTGTTTAGCCCAAACAGAAAGGGGCACCATCATCAGAGGCCTACAGTCGTTTGCACAGTCCACCTGCATCCGCTTCACCCCTCAGAACGGACAGAGGGACTTTGTGGACATCCAGTCCCGCTCTGGGTAGGACAGCAGCCTACATTCATCTACAGATTAATTGTTTAATAATGATAAGGCCCTAATGTGCAGCAAAGTAGAGTCTGAAATAAGAATAAACTCAACAGTGTTGTCTTCCTCTGTTTCAGCTGTTGGTCTTTCGTAGGACGTCGTGGCAGTGGTCAGGTGGTCTCTTTGGATCGACGGGGTTGTGTCTTCCATCAAATTGTTCAGCATGAGCTGCTCCACGCTCTGGGCTTTAACCATGAGCAGACTCGCTCAGACCGAGACATCCATGTCCGCATCCAGCTAGAGAATGTCATTTCTGGTGATTCAAAAACATAATTTCATTCATCTACTTGTTCTACTTAGTCCAGTTAGGAATAGGGTTTCTGAACTTCTGAGGTCAGAAGTGATGTCTTTTGGAATTCGAGACGAAATGTCTTCCTCTAGAAATTCAAGATGCTTTTACATTACACACTTTTTTTTACTTCCTCAAACCTTTTGTGACTCTAAGAACATCTGAGACAGGCCTTCTGCTCGAGCTAGAGTTAGAACTAAACCTGGTAAAGCAGCGTTTAGAGTGAAAAGTGTTTTTTTTTTTATTTTATTTCATGTTTCTTAGTCTAAATATTGTCAATGTATTTTACATTTGTCTTTTATTTCTGTAAAGATCTTTGAGTTACCCAGTATATTAATTGTGCTATATAAAATATGCCTTACTGGTCTGTTTTCTCAAAGGTATGGAGCACAACTTTAATAGGATCCAAACTAACAACCTTGGTACTCCCTACGACTACAACTCTGTCATGCATTATGGAAGGTATTGCCTCAAAGTAAACTAATGCATATGAGTTTAATGAGTTTAATTCATGACTAACCTGTATTTCTGTCTCAGGTTTGCCTTCTCCAGGAACAGACAGCCAACAATTGTCCCCATCCCTAACCCCAACGTAGAGATCGGTCGAGCCACACAGATGAGCTCCAATGACATCCTCCGCATCAACCGCCTTTATCAGTGCAGTGAGCATCTTCACTATTTTCTAAAAGCTTTGTGATGGATTTTTTACAGTGTGTTTACAAAAGCATAATAATGAATGTTTTTCTTTTCTGACAAGGAACCAATGAATAGAACCAGAGAAGAATGAAGAGACTGAACAAAGCGGGTTCCTATGGCTCATAAATCACAATGTAATGCTTAAGTTTAGAAAAAAAACATTAATGTTTAAATAAAGCTTCTATGCTAAAAAATGAAAAGCACTGCTCTGGTATTTCATGTGCCATTAGTGTTTGCTTGAAAATATGCAAATGACACCTGTATTAAAATCATTACGCAACATTATTGAGTTTGGGTTATTTGACTGAATAAACACGACACATGAGCAGGAGCACTATCAGAGGGACGTGTGACGTACAGAGTGACCGAAACAGAAATACCTCCTGATTTTTTCACTTCTGTTCATTTTGGGTCTAAATATAGATATAGAAAATATATAAACTTGGATTGAAACATTTATCTAACTGTCATAAACTTATTATTGTGGGTAATTCCATTCATTAATGTATTAATTTGTTTATTTGAGCAGTTAGGTACTGCATACACTGAATGGATGTAGTCATAGAAAGCCCAAAAGAAGTAGGCAGAAGTAAGGAACTAATAAACGCATGACCCCTTTTTAGTATTTACCATTACATTCGTCATAAGACATATTTCATCTGTAAACTGACATATATACATTAATACATATGAATATACGGTGTTCATGGATTTTAGTTACATGACTTTTACCTGATATAGATGCCATTTTTAAGACTTTGGACCACTCATAAGATAGAACAGCGATGTTTTAATTTTTTTTATTTTTTTATATAGCTCTTTTTTTATGGAATGGGCTCCTGGTGGAAGTGCAGCGAGATGACTCTTGTTGAGGATTTTAAAAAGCAAACTCAAAACATATGTATTTCACCAAACGTATGAAGACTGATTGAATTTAAAAACATAATGCAATGGTGAAGCTTCAAATTTTAGTATTTTATTCAGAATACAAAATTGATAACATATCTAATGTTGAATGTGAGACATTTTGAAATATTTTACCAATATTGGCTCATTTTGGATTTCATGAGAGCTACACATTACAAACAAGTTGGGACAGGTAGCAATAAGAGGCCGGAAAAGTTAAATGTACATATAAGGAACAGATGGAGGTCAATGGCAACATGCTTGGTATAAAAAGAGCCTCTCAGAGTGACAGTGTCTCTCAGAAGTCAAGATGAGCAGAGGATCACCAATTCCCCCAGTGCTGCAGTGAGGTCATCCGGACTAAAGAAGATAAGCACCACTCAAGTTGTTATGATTGTCAGTTCAGATGGAATGGAGTTGCATGAGAGCGTGTGCCATGTGCAGCTGACACATCTGGAAAGGCACCATCAAAGCCGAAAGGAATATAAGTTAAGTTCTAGAACAACATATGCTTCCATCCAGACGTCGTCTCTTTCAGGGAAGACCTTGCATTTTCCAACAGGACAATGCCAGACACATCCTGCATCAGTTACAACATCATGGCTGCAAAGAAGAAGGATCCGGTTCTGAAATGGCCAGATCTTTCATTCATAGAAAACATTTGGTGCATCATAAAGAGGAAGATGAAACAAATAAGAACTAAGACAGTTGAGCAACTAGACGCCTGCATTAGACAAGAATGGGACAACTTGTCTCCTCAGTCCCAGACGTTTGCAGACGGTTATAAAAAGAAGAGGGGCCACACAGAGCATGGCCTTGTCCCAACTTTTTTGAGATCTTTTTAGATTTTTTTTACATTAAAATTATAAATTTTCTCAGTTTCCATGTTGTATTCTGAATAAAATATTGAAATCTGAATGTTACACATAATTGCATTCTGTTTTTATTTCACAATTTGTACAGTTTTTAGGAATTGGGTTTGTATTTTTCCCTTTCCTCCCCTTTTTTATTTCTCCTCCTATGGTGACGTGTACGCCCCCTACCCAGGACTGTTCCAGTATGAGGACCCCCAGCCCATCTGTCATCTACCTTGATGTTGTGAGCCATGTCTCGCCAAAAAAAGCTTTCAGATCAAGAATTGTTGCTTTACATAAAGCTGAAAAGGGTTACAAAGTTGTTTGACCAGTCTACAGTTCGACAGTTAGGTCTACAGCTACAGCGCTGCCTACATTACAACTTAAAGTGTTTTCTATCTGCACTCTTCTTTTAAAATGTTCAAATTTTTCTTATGTTTCTTAATCTAAATCTTGTAAATTGTATATTATTTGTATATTATCCTCCCTTGCCTACAGAAGACGTCCAAAGAATATGACAGAGCTAAAGCCTTTCTGCCAGGAAGAATGGTATAAGATGTGCAAGTGTGATCCACAGCTACAAGAAGCGCCTGGTTGAAGTTATTGCTGTCATTTGAATGTTGAATGAGTGTGTTCATGAAAGTTCAGAATTTTTTGTGTAATTATTTTTAGACACATTATGTTTGTCAATATCCTTGACTTAAGTGAAGATCAGATCACATTTTAAGACAGATTTATTCAGAAAACCATGTAAATCTACAAGATGCACATACTTTGTCTTGCCACTGTAAATACATATATATATATATACACATACAGTAAGAATTAGTCATCTACATGCCTGTCAGCAAATATGTGTTTGTGTAAATGTATGTATCCAGACACAGGCCCATACACACTCATGAATGCAAGCATGTCCACATTTGACTTTGGTCTCTGGTCACTTTTATGAAAACCCAAAGTGAACATAATTGCTCTCAACAACTTAGTAAATATACTGTACATACTACAATAACCCCTCTTTAAATGCATAGGAGTATTTTTTGTTAATAGATTTTTCCAAGTATTCTACTGAAGCGCTACCCTTTAAATCCTCATCTAGACAAGACAAGACATTTATTTTTGTATAGCTTTTATCACAACAACAGTCGCTTCAAAGGGTGGAACAAATGTGCACCAGACAACATCCCCCGTCCTTAGACCTCCCATTAGGGTGAGGAAAAACTCCCCCAAAAAAGAGAGAAACGTCAGGGAGAACCACAGAAAGAGGGACACATGTCTTTGCTACACGTTCTTTAAAATTATTTATATACATTTTGTCCTGCATCAATTTTTGGATTGGGTTTTGTTTTTAGATTTAAAAACTGTTTATTTTTTATTTATATTCTAACCTTGACCATTAATTGTGGCAAGCATAAATTGTATCTGAATCTGCAAAAAAAAAAAAAAAAACAAGCTTTGGACCCAACACTGACCCCTGGGGTACTCCACAGGTAATGCATCTCAGTGTAAACTGTTGTCTATTTTTTTTTGTTTAACCATTACAGATTACCTCTAATATATTTTTTACAGCTTTTGAATCATAATATCCTGATCAATTGTATCAAATGCTTTTTTTTAGCTCTGTTCTTTTAATTTAATACTGTTACTTTCTTAACCAGATCGAATAATGCAAGGGCCGTAGACATGTTATCTCTAAATTCAGATTGTACTTGTCACTGTCACTGTTGAGTTGATCAAAATGTTTAGTTTATTTAATGTAATTGAATAATATTTTTTCCGTTGCTTAAATGAAATGAGCTATTAGCCACAAATTGAAGTTTTTAAACGGTTTCTTACAAAATCCCCTGGAATTTTTCTCAAATAAGTAAAATTATTGTAACGTTATCTTCTAGATATGTCACACACAAACACACCTTTTTCTGGAAACAAAGCCTACTTATTACACAAAGCACAGTGGGTTTGAAGAAATAACGGTCACTTCTGTTTTCAAGCTGTCAGTCAATCTCAGTCTTTACCAAATAAGGTAAAGATGTAGAAGTGCATGACACCTTTATAAAGCTCTGTAGCTGGGTTTTTGGGCTGTGTTACCTTCTGCTGTTGTCGATATTGTTCCAGCGAGCTCCCATCATGCTTCAGGCAACAGTTCTTAGCCTCCTCCTCTGCTCGGCTCACACCTTTATCATAACGAAGGTAAGCAATCATTATAACCCCCACTTTCTGCAAACCTCTGGGGAACCTCGAGACAAAAATGTACAAACAAACTGCTTTAAAACAATTATATATCAATATATTTGTTAATGTTTTCTGCACAAATCTCTTTAACCACTTCAGCTCTGTTCAAAACTGTGAAATATGTATAATTGTTTAGCCCTGCGACTAACTGGCCACAGTCCAGGGTGTACCCCGCCTCAGGCCCAAAGCTGCTGGGATAGGCTCCAGTCACCCGCGACCCCTAACGGGACAAAGCGGTAGAAAATGAATGAATGAATGAATGTTTAAATAGATATAGTAACAAGGAAATTTGTCTTGGGCAAAGTACTACAGTGTTGCTAGAACAGAAAGGACAAAATTAGGGCAACAATATAATAATAACCAATATAATTAAATGAAAATATTAAAACCAATTAAATTACTACTGCTAAGTGAAGGGCAAGTCGATATACTGTGAGGGAGGCTCTTGATTATATATTTGATCACCACGTTATTTTTTATGGTTCAATACAAATGTCTTTGGTAACTTTGACCCAAAGTATATGCTATGTTTTATCTGATTATTTTTTATAGTCAAAATCATCTATGTAATAAATATAGATAATCTATGTGTCATTACACTTTTTATGATTAGACTTAATTGAATGGTAATTTTTAACTGCGAACACATTTATTTATTTATTTATTTATTTTGTTTTTATATAGTGCTTTTCCACCTAGTAGGCACTCAAACGCTTTACCATGAACACAACATAAGGGTAAATAAGCACCATGAAGTTACAAACATCATTAATAATGTCTAAGTCATGAATAACAAGCTCATGTGAAGGTTTATACAAATAATAAGTCAGCTTCAAAAATGGATTATTCATTACGTCATTGTTAATAACAGTTTAATAAATCTTTACTACTACTATTTTAGCTTTTTATTTTGTTTTTTGGGCATCGACTCTTTTGGCTCGAGGTTCCCCAGAGACTTAAATATATCCTACTGGTCTGAAAGCCATTTTAGCCTTTTATTATTTATTAACTCATATTTCAAAATGTATTTTTTACAGAACACCTTTGAAAAGAGTGATGAATCCTCAGGTATGAATCCTCATTGTAAAAATTAACTCTATAAGACCAAATACATATAAATAATTTTACCCCTTTTTTTCTCTTCAGGCCACACTGTAGAGGACGATGACTTCAGTATCTCCACTCTGCTGGAAAAGGCCAACAAAAATCTCGGTATGTTTATCTTTTAGATAAGATAAACATTATTGACAAATAGTCATTAATAGTTTACATTAATAACAAAAAAATAAAGTGCAACCCATAAGTTCTTTAGCATTACACAACTCCAAAAGGTCTGTATTCTGCAGAAATTATTGAGCAAATAACTAACAATTTAG
>JALDNG010000002.1:17167500-17177500 GCA_024349245.1 Neodontobutis hainanensis | reverse complement strand
CTGTTGACTTGTTCTTTGACTAAGATCATCTGTTTAACCCGTCTGCGCAAGTCCTTGCTTTTTAAACCACAACCCCTCTCAGCGCTGTCACAACTGCAGATGGGCAGGAGGTAGTCGAGAACAAGATAGCAAAAAGCCCCACTTTGATCAACCCTGGTCTAGATATTCTTACATCTGCCATAAATATTATTTTATTCTGATGCACTTTTTGTTTTTCATGTACATAGCAGAACGTTAGCATCAGCTCATTATTACAAGCTGCTCTGTATTTGAATCCTTCTTCCTCCTTCACCTTCATCAGTGTTATATTAATTTCTGTTTAGTTTCTGCATATGTTCCTGTTTTTCACTGATATTGTAAGATTCTTTCACAACTCTGAGCCCACAATTAGAGAAGCCATGGACAAATGTGAAACACACCTCAGAGTCTGAACTAATCACAATGGCAGATGTAGAAATACAATATTATATATATATATATTTTCAAACCTCACAATTGAGACCAAAACTCTAACGATAACACCTGAACAAATGGAAAATGTGTCGTCTATAGTAAATAAATAAAAAAGCATAACTCCTTGCATTAGATAGAGTTCACTTTAAAAACTAATTTTCCACTGTGTGTGATGGAAAATTCATACTTAGACCTACAAATTATGCAAAACCCAGCATTTTTCTGACCTGGTGCTTTTCTGAGACAGTTGTGTTGGTCCTAGAGATTTATTTTTGGCTAATGACAGGTCAGACTGTAAACTCTGGAGCAGGACAGCTCAGCAGTAGCCTCACTCTTAAGAACAGAAATGGACCAATCATTGTTGAGCTACAGACCTGACAAACACTGTTATCAATTCTGGTTTAATCTAAGAAGATCTTTAGAATGAACAAAGTCTCTTGGAATTGAGACTGGAGGTACTCAGGGCGTATGTCATCTACTGACTTCAGCTTTGGTGATGGACGAGTCCTCCTCTGAGCCTCGGACTCTGCTTCCTCAGTGGAAGACGTGTTGGTGAGGTTGAGGAGATCCTTGAAGTTTTTCTTCCACTGCCCAACAATGGCTCCAGATGAAGTCAGCAGATTTCCACCTGCACTGTAAACAGTGTTCGAAGGGAACCATTGACAAAGTCAATCATCAACCTACGACCTACATCGTTTGATGCACATTTAGAATTATAAAATTATTTTATAATTCATAAAGGGTTTAGAGTTTTTTTCCTCTCTCTTCTTTCCTACTTTATTATTATCATTATATCTATTTTTAATAATATCTGTTTCCATCTTTTATTACATTTAGTCATTTAGCAGACGCTTTTATTACTCTCCCGATGACCTCCTGGCTCCTGGTTACTTTTAAGTTTGATGCATATTTAGACAGGTTACTATCACCAAATTTAATTTTAATATATTTTAATATTCAGAAAGACTTTTAAGTCTTGATGCTTCAAAGGTAAAAAAAAAAACATATAAAAGAAACAAGCACAAACTACATCTTACACAAAACACAGTGGGTTTGAAGTAATATTGGCCACTTCTCTTTTAAGGTTTTTCTGAGTAAATTCTTATATAAAAAACAATGTACATATAAGGTAAAGATGTAGAAGTGTGTGACACCTTTATAAAGCTCTGTAGCTGGGTTTCTCGAGGTGTGTTACCTTCTGCTGTCGTTAGTATCGTTCCAGCGAGCTCCCATCATGCTTCAGGTCGTAGTCCTCATCCTCCTCGTCGGCTCGGCTCACACTTTTATCATAACGAAGGTAAGCAACACAGAAAAATATTAAACACTAATGACACTATAAAAAACAATGCAATGACATTGATTTCACTGCTTTAGTATTTTTATGAGTTGTCAGATAAAAATAAATATCTAATAAAAGTGACCTTTTTTTTCAAACTGGCATTCTAATTAATGAATATTTGAATAAGGATTTAAATCCAAATAAAACCTGTTTACATCCAACTTAAACCTGTTAAAAATAATAAAATAAAATTATATATATATATATAAAACATAAGTTTTTAAGAGTTAAATATGTCCTACTGGTCTGAAATGCAATCGAGCCTTACTTTTTTACCTAATTTTTCAACTTAAATTTTTTTTTTTTTTTTACAGAACCCGTTTGACAACATTGATGAATCCTCTGGTATGAATAATCATTGTAAAAATGAACAATATAAGTCCAAATACATGAGTAATGTCACTCCTTTTCTCCTCCTCAGACAACACTGTGGAGAACGATGACGTCAGTATCTCCACTCTGCTGGAAAAGGCCAACAAGAATCTAGGTTTGTTTAACAAAAGCATTATATATTCATATATAAATTCAATAACAAAAAATTAAGAAATTTATATTTAAGACAAAAAAAACCTGCTTCTCCAAAAGTACAATGTCTTTATCTGGAGAAGAAGAATCTATTTGTTTTCTGCAGAAATAATTGTGCAACTAACTTTAAGAACTTATATAAAAACAATGAAGCAGAAAAACCCAAGCTGTAACAGTATACAGTCATTTTGGCCATAAAAGTCTTACTGAGCACGAAATAAAATAAAAATGGTGCAGAAAAGAAGTAGAAGATAAAGTGACTAAAATGGGGCGCAGTGTCTCAGTGGTAGAGCGGTCCTCCTTCAACCGGAAAGTAGGCGGTTCAATTCCCACTCTCCACACAGTTCATACTGTTGTTGTGTCCTTGAGCAAGACACACCCTCCTTACCTCCAGTGGCACTGGTGTGTGAATGTGTAAAAATGTTTAGTAAATGTATTTGGTGATGGTCGGAGTCAGAATATCAGTCTGCCCCAGGCCAGCTGTGGCTACAGATGTAGCTTACCACCGCCAGTGTGTGACTGTGGAGTGAATGAATAATTGATACGTAAAGCATCTTTGTGTCCCCAGAAAATGCTAGATAAAACTGATATAATAATAATAATAAAATAAAAGCTGATATTATTAAGTTTGTACATTCTTTGTGTCGTGGTGTCACAGGGAAGAACGTGGGTGACCCTGTGGTGAGGGAGCTAGACATCGCGGTGCCCTACGGTCTACAGAACGCCGACCCCTGCACGGCCCGCGGCTGCCTCTGGCCTAAAGCTAGTGACGGGAACGTCTACGTGCCCTTCCGCATCTCCGACCAGTTCTGTAAGCTCTCCTCCTGACATTAACAAGAAAAAGTTTAGATTTGAACTTTGGTTTAGAGCTAACACAAGGAAACAACAAAGAAAAACTACAATGACGTCTGACTTTAAATGTTAGGGTTCAGTAAAGGATTACTTCAGCTGCAGACACAAATGTAGACATTAGGGAAGTGTAAAGGGGTGTAAGTTTTATTGTTATTGTTTATTGTTTTATTGTTGTGAAAAATGCTTTTTATTCTTTCTCAATTCAAACCCCTTCACTGTCTTCTCAAACATACGTGGCACAAGATAGTATTACAATATGCTTCAGTTGATTATCAAGACAGAAACATAACAGAGCACTTCATCTGCTCTTTTACACTGGTCTTTACGGTAACAGTTGTGCTGTTGGAGAGAGGACAGTGTCGACAGAGAAGGGCTGATGTTGAGATGAAATAAAAGGCATTCTACCGCTTTACACTTCCTTAATGTCTACGTCTGTGTTTGCAGCTGTTGTATAGACCTTTATTTAAGAGATACATGCACTCTTCTCAATAGTTTACTGTTATTTGCCACAAATATGTGAGTTGGCTCTAAAGTGTAAAATAACTATATTGCACAAAACATATACATTATACATTAAAACATAGAAAAGTCGGCTCAGTTGGACAGCAATGGACAGCATGTGATGTTTTTAGCCTGACTCTCTTGTGTTTAGCCAAAAAAGAAAGGAACACCATCATCAGAGCCCTGGACTCGTTTGCAGAGTCCACCTGTATCCGCTTCACCCCTCGGAACAAACAGGAGCTCTTTTTGGACATCCAGTCCCTCACTGGGTAGGACAACAGCCTACATTTATCTCCAGATTAATAGTTTGGTAACAATAATGTCCCAATGTGCAGCAAAGCAGAGTCTGAACAGAAACCAAGGTTATAATTGTTAAAGAAAACAAACTAAATATTGAAAACTAGCTGAGAATAAACGTTGTTGTTAACTGAAATTAAAATACAAACAAGGCATTAAAAACAATAACTAACTAAAACGGTTTTGTCTGTTTGCATTTCTAACTTAAATAATATAAAACAATAAATTAAATGTTCTTAGTTTTAGTGTTTGTCAATCAAAGAAAGTGCCTTAAAGTGCAAAGATGCTAAAATATGTTTGAGAAATTTATTAAAGGAGAAAATCTTATGAATTTGAAAGTACAGACACACACACTTGAAATCTTAAAAAGCTTTTTTGAAAAAGTTGATTCATTAAATGCATGGGACTTTTTTGTTTACAATATTGAACACAAGTCTATGTAACTTAAGAGAAAAAAGTAGAATAGAGCAGTATCTTGAATCTTTGTGGCCCTCAGTCACTACCTGGTGTTTAATTTTGAGATGGTTCATCCCAAATGAGCTGACCCTTTAGAGTTTGAATTAAATTAAATTAAATTAAATTAAATTAAATTTAATTTAATTTAATTTAATTTAATTTAATTTAATTTAATTTAATTTAATTTAATTTAATTTAATTTAATTTAATTTAATTTAATTTAATTTTTTAATTTATTTTATTTTATTTTATGTTCTTTTCTCAGATTCTCCCAGACACTTCTGGCTCTTAAACAATGCCATGTGTGGCTCACAAACTTGCTGTTCATATATGTCTTCTTCAGTTTGTTAGCTTTGTTAGTTTTTTTCCCTGACACACGTTACTTACACATTTTGCACTTACAGCAGCGTCTTGTGTAGACTGTTTACATATTTGTAAATGTACTGTAATGTAATGTACCTTTTATGTACTGGTTATTAAATATTTGTTACTGAATACACATTTCAAAAATGTATGATGTTTAGTTATTAGTTAATTTATTACATTATATTTTTTCTGTCCTTTTTAAATTTTGCCCCTGACAAATGACTCTAAAAAGACAAAAACTAACACTAAAACTAAAAATGAAATAAAAAAACACTAAAAACTAAACCAAACTAAACTGAAAAAAAGGAACTATAATAACCTTGGTGTGAACAGTGTTGTCTTATCTGTTTCAGCTGTTGGTCTTACGTGGGACGTCAAGTCAAATCCAAAAAGGGTCAGGAGATCTCTTTGAATCAAAAAGGTTGTTTAAGACCTAAAACTATCCAGCATGAGATGCTCCACGCTCTGGGCTTTCGCCATGAGCAGTGTCGCTCAGACCGGGACAAGCATGTCCAAATTCATCTGGAGAATGTCAAAGAGGGTGAGTCAAACCCATCATTTCATTCATCTTCTGTTCCACTTAGTCCAGTTAGAGGTCATGTGACTGGAGCCTATCCCAGCAGCTTTGGGTCTGAGGGGCTCACTCTGGACAATGGCCTGTTAGTCAACTCTTAGACACACACACAGTGACATATTCACTTTCACATTCATCCACCAAGAGTAATTTAGAGGGCTTTTACTCCTGCACTGTTTGGTCTTTGGACTTTTGTGTTTGGTTTGAACCAAACGTTCAGGTGAAAGCTCCAGGACGTGGTTCAGACCAAACAGCTGCTCTTTGGTCTCAGTCTGGACCAAACTGAACCAAGGTCCGGTTTATTTATGAAAGAGTTTGGAGATAGTTCAGACTTTGAACCAAATGCAGGAAGTCTTCATCTTAAGTATCCGATTACAGAATTGCAATTCATTTTAAATTCCCAGCCCTATTCTATGGCCCTGCTCCAGTCTGATTATTGTATTTCTCCAGTTCAACTGTAAAATGAGCCTCTGCCTCCCGTTGTCATGACGACAGTGAACACAGCGTCAGGGAAAGTCCGCTTTTAAAATCTTTAGACAGAAACCAAAAGTTACTGAACCAAAGTGTAACGAGTTTTTGGTGCAGACCTCGGTGAAAACCTTCAGATTAGAAAAGGCCTTTGGATTGTTCAGTTTATACTTGAATAAACTAATACTATTCTGTTTTCTCAAAGGCAAGGAGAACAACTTCAATAAGGTCCAAACAAACAACCTCGGTACTCCCTACGACTACAACTCTGTCATGCAATATGGAAGGTATTCCTCAAAGTAAACTAATGCATATGAGTTTAATTCATCACTAACATGTATTTCTGTCTCAGGGATGCGTTCTCCAAGAACGGTGAGCCAACAATCGTTCCCATCCCTGACCCTAACGTTCCTATCGGTCTAGCCACGCAGATGAGCCCCAATGACATCCTCCGCATCAACCGCCTTTATCGCTGCAGTGAGTATCTTTTCTTCACTATTTTCTAAAAGTTTTGTGACGGACATTCTTTTGAGACTTAGTCTCTAATAAGCACGAGGTCAAACCCATTCAAACAGACACTTTATTGTAGAATTAAAAGTAAGTGGAGTATGTAATGAATATGAGTTTTTTTCTTTTGTGACAAGGAACCAAAGAATAGAACCAGAGAAGAATGAAGAGACTGAATGAAGCAGGTTCCTGAGGCTCATAAATCACAATGTAACGCTTAAGTTTAGAAAAATACAGTAACATTTAAATAAAGCTTCTTTGCAGCAAATGAAAAGTGGTCGTCTGGTATTTCATGTGCCATTGGTTTTTGCTTGAAAACATGAGCAGGAGCACTATCAGAGGGACGTGTGCAGTACAGAGTGAACAGAGTAAGTGACCCAGCTCTGACCCATACAGAAATAGTCCAAATATAGATAACATGCTTTAGTTACACTTAGAACTGACTGCTGCTTAACCCCAGAAAATATATGAACTTGGATTGAAACATTTGTCTGTCTGTTATAAGAGATATTAGTTCAGATTATTAGGCCCAAGCCGGTGATAGCTGGGAGGGCCTATTGTTTTTGCTCGGATTATTTTATTTATTTATTTATTTATTTATTCTGCAAAATGATCCTAAATTTGACCCAGTGAACATGCACGAAAAGTCATTTTTATTGGGCCCAAAGTTAAAGGGCGGCAAAAAATTTATGTATTTAAAGTCCCCGAAAAAAAAATATGAAAAATGACTCAGTGGCGACCCCTAGAAAAGTCAAAATACATTGGGCCTATGGAAAGTGAAAGTACATTTTTTCCAATGTAGAAATACAAAACTTGGTACATTTATAGGACACCTCAGGGCAAACAGAAAAGTCTATGACAGTGTTATAGGAATATTTTATATCCTTATATTTAACCAGAGAGACACGGAGACCGATTATAATTTAACAAGCAATGGTCAGGTTTTAATCCTTGCAAGAAGAAGCAAAGCAGACACAGTAACAAGGGTACAGTGAAAGGTTTGCTTAAAGATGTAAACATAACATGAGATTATATACAACACAGTGACGTCCTTAGTGAGAGGCGTTCACAATGGTCCAGGAGCAGAAGTCCCGTGACAAGCCATGTCTCAGTCTTGTTATGTCTACTTTCAGGCTTGGATTAGAGCGAAGGACATGACATGAATTTGACATGACCTGAGGAGAACTATAAGCCCCCAGTAACTCTAAACATAAGAATTAAAATTATTATAACATTCCCCCCTCTTTATGCTGATAATAATTAGCTTAAACAATCTACTAGCTTGAGTGTGAGTTGTTTACTTTTGACAAAGCATAAACCCAGCAGGGCATCTGACCTAGCCTAAGTACACTTGACCATTTGACCTAACGCTGGGAAAAAGTCTTTGTCCAGCCCTTGCCCCAAGGCGGCGTCAACACAAACATCAAGCATTAACTATATGTAATCCCAAAACTGAATCTCAAACACATTTCAAATCAAAGACAAAAATGATTATACGGGATATGTTACAATCAAATGGGACTCCACAGAGTCATGCACTGATTCTTCAAAATCAAATTCATAAAAGTCCATAAATCAAAACACAGTGTCACTCCAAAATAACGTAGAAAAATATGCCAGAGTTTAAGCTGGTCGCCCCATCGGACTTTAAGCTGGTCGGGCCATCGGACTCAAGATCTCTGGCCTGTCACTGTCATAGAAATAAAACACATGGAGTGAGACATATGCACATTCTTAATGATTAAAACCAATTCTCTTAAGCATCATAACTTCATGAACCATACGGCCCTTAGGACTGTAGTATGATCCGTCCTGGAGCTGTTGTCCCGTTGGTGAACATGCAAACATTAACGTCCCTCAGATATCAAAGTGTTCATCTGAGGTCAAAGCCTCGACCACAGTCGTTGGGCAGGTGCATGTCCAGGAATGTTGACCCAGCAATGGCCACATCTATCAATCTCACCAACAAGCTCCGGATACATGGAAATCAACACAAACAAAAGTTATAAGACATGGAAGTGCCACACAAGTACATCTCAATACATAATTAAAGTCTAAGTCACTTTCAAAATATTTTGTATCTATTTTTTAAAACCATGTCAAAATCACTTACTCTATTCTAGAATACTCTGCCAATTCTTCTGCAGAGTGTGAAGCTCTTTTTTAAAAGCTTTAGTTATGCTGTTAACTACACCTGTGTTACCTTGGATGACATCATGTTGTAGATCTCACCCTTTTCAGCTCAAAGCAGCTCAGTGCTATTTGTTCTGTCCAGTCCCTGGACCAGTTTTAATTCATTTCCAGTTTTATTTCACAGTTACAGCATCTCTTGTCCAATTCATAAACCTTTGTTGGTTGTACATCTAATTAATTTAATCCACATTTGCATAAATTGTCTCAAATGTAAAATTCTAATTTCAATGCTAATTGATTTTTAGCCTTATATTCATTAAGGACACCTCGAAGGACCCCCCTCTTGTCGATGTAAATCTCAAATAAACCTGAAGGAGCTGCTGTTTGGTTCCTAAGGTGTGAGGTTCTACTCACGATGTTCTCCGTCACATTGTATGTGAACAAATAAACCAGGATCCTTTCAGGACACATGTTTCCGGTCAGCAGGCAACGCTGGTCTAATGGTCTTACTTTCACAAAACCTCCAGACACACATTAACATGTCCCCCAATGTGGGGACTCTAGGGCATTCAGCAAATAATGGCAAAGCAGCACATCAAATTAAACAGCTGACACTCAGCTACAAGAACTTCTAAGCCATTTATATTTTTCTCCAAACACAGACCAAACAGCAGCAAACAAAAAAAGGTGGTACCAAAAATGCCAAACTCTGCCCTATTCTTTAAAATGGAGACTCCTCCTGACCATTTCATAAATTTCATAAAACCATATTACAGTTATAGTTGACATGTGTGGCTGTAATTTAAAATAGTGTTTGAGCTGCAACTGCCTTCGTCTAAAGGGATATTAATCCAAATATTGTTTTGTTTTTTTGAGGTGGAAATGTTTTTGGGGTTATATTGCTGTTTTCCATCTTGATTTATTCTAAAACAATAACATGCACATTGTTCCTTTCTGGGAAATTTCACAAGTGCTCCCTTCATTTTGACCAGAATTATTGAAAGACACCTTGTAGTTGCAGAGATACAGTCAATTTACTGTTTACTCCTTTTCGAGCAGACGCACCAAACAGGCTCAGGTTTAAATTAAAACACAGAAAAGATGTGATGTTTTTAGCCTGACTCTCTTGTGTTTAGCCAAAACAGAAAGGGACACCATCAATAAAAGCCTGGAAACATTTGCAGAGGCCACCTGCATCCGCTTCATCCATCGGAGCAGACAGGAGCACTTTTTGGACATCCAGTCCCTCACTGGGTAGGACAGCAGCCTACATTTATCTCCAGATTTATAGTTTTCGACTTGTGTAGACTGTTTACATATTTGTGCCCATATGTACATTTTATGCACTGGTTATTAAATATATATTTGTAATTGAATACACATTTAAAATGTATGATGTTTAGTTATTAATTAGTTTATTACATAATATTTTTTCTGTCCTTTTTAAATTTTGCCCCTGACAAATAACTCTAGAAAGACAAAAACTAACACTAAAACTAAAAATGTAATAAATAAAAACCCTGTGTAAA
>JALDNG010000002.1:17142500-17157500 GCA_024349245.1 Neodontobutis hainanensis | reverse complement strand
ACATGTGTGTGTGTGTGTGTGTGTGTGTGTGTGTGTGTGTGTGTGTGTGTGTGTGTGTGTGTGCACGTAGGTCTGTAAAGGTGTGCACTTTCGGGAGGCCAGGTGGTTGAGAGTCAGTCGGGTAGCCACAATTTTTGTTGACCGCAAAGCAAACAGCAAAGCAACGCAAAGCAAACTGAACGGCTGAGATTATAGATTTATCTGTTTATGCATTCTGGTTTATGTCCATCATCTTCTGAGCTGTATTATTTAATCTGCAATAAACCAAACGCACATCAGATCTGAGATTATTTGTTAATTATAGTCTCTAAGCGCGTCACAACTTTTAGCAGCACCAGGACCCAGCTCTGACCCTCACCGCGGCGACAAGGTTCTACTCAGACATTTACACTGTTTACATTATAATTTTATGATCGAGGCTCTGGACAGAACTTGTTTTTCTATAACAAACTAAACTAAATATTAATGCCCTGGCAGTGGCAAATATTTTTGGTTTAATATTTAATTTGATTACATTAATGCTAAAGTTGAGATTTACAAGAAATATTTCAACTCTTACTAACTTTTAACTGCTGTAAAAAGCACCTTATTTGCTTAAAGTGTTTGCAAACCAAATGTTATTGCACTTTTGTTTATATAACAGTACGTTCAAAATAAAAGTATGCAATAAACTCATTTTTAATTCATTATAAAAAAAATAATGCGATTAATCGCAGAACTTTGTGCAATTAATCTTTAATCGCGATTAAATTCTTTAGTCGGTGTCCAGCACTAATGTTTTTTATTCAATCATTACAGACCCCATCCACCATGAATTTAAAACTGTTATGTTAAGGTGAAAATCCAATGCAATTGAGCCTTTCTTTATTACTTCATATTTCAATTTATATTGTTTTTACAGAACACGTTTGACAAGATTGATGAATCCTCTGGTATGAATTGTCATCATAGAAATGAATCATAAAACCAAATACATACGAGTAATTTATCTAACCCCCAAATGATCCCTTCTTTCTCCTCAGGCCACACTGTAGAGGACGATGACTTCAGTATCTCCACTCTGCTGGAAAAGGCCAATAAGAATCTTGGTATGTATTAGATTAAAGAAACTTTATATATATAGTCATCTATTCATACACACTGAACATTTATTCAATATCAGACAGTTTCTTAGTATTACACAAAATCAGCTGTTTTCATGTGAGTGCAGTTCCCACTGTTCATCAATATAATGCACTGTTGCACGGTTTTCTAGCGATGTCCCGTAGTCTCCGGTGAGGGCAACAGTGGTGCCTCTCCTTTTCATACGACTCGTGTATTCTTCTTGAGATGGTTCGTCATACGTGCAGTCATCCTAAGAATGTTCTTCAGACTTCTTTCACAATATTAATTGGCCGACATTAACGCGCTATAAAATAAATGTCAGCGTTAATTTATTAATGCGTTAACGCAATAATAACGCGTTAACTTGACCAGCATTAATAGTAAATAAATAGAAGTCGGAGAACCCAAACTTTAACAGTATAAAATGAAGCATAAAAAGGCATCAGAGTACTACTGAGCACTAAAAATGTAAGATAAAAATGATGCATAAAACACGTAGAAGATAAAGTGATTGAAATAATACCAGAGATTATTAAGTTTGTTTGTTTAAAAGGGTTACAGGAACTGTAGGAAATAGAGCTTGTACCAATTGCTTTTTTGTTTGGCCGTAGGACCGTTAGCGCAATGTTATAAATGTTATTAATTAGATTATTGATCTGTCCTGAACAATTAGAACATGTGATGCATGTAGGTGCTCCATTTAAAAATGTTATTGTGTGGATTACGACATACAAAGATTTGACTTGTTTAAATCCCTGCCATTGATTATTAAATGTAGGCTGCTGAACTAGAAATGTTACTGAACTGTATGAACTGAAAAAAAATGGTGTTTTTGAACTTATTCTTTGTGTCGTGGTGTCACAGGGAAGAACGTGGACGACCCTGTGGTGAGGGAGCTAGACATCGCGGTGCCCTACGGT
This sequence comes from Neodontobutis hainanensis, assembly GCA_024349245.1. Classification (NCBI taxonomy): domain Eukaryota; kingdom Metazoa; phylum Chordata; class Actinopteri; order Gobiiformes; family Odontobutidae; genus Neodontobutis; species Neodontobutis hainanensis. The sequence goes on along the minus strand of JALDNG010000002.1, from coordinate 17,155,476 downwards.
CTACAGAACGCTCACCCCTGCACGGCCCAAGACTGCCTCTGGCCTAAAGCTAGTGACGGGAACGTCTACGTGCCCTACCGCATCTCCGACCAGTTCTGTAAGCTCTCCTCCTGACATTAACAAGAAAGGTTTAGATTTGAACTTTGGTTTAGAGCTAACACAAGGAAACAACAAAGAAAAACTACAATGATGTCTGACTTTAAATGTTAGGGTTCAGTAAAGGATTACTTCAGCTGCAGACACAAATGTAGACATTAGGGAAGTGTAAAGGGGTGTAAGTTTTATTGTTATTGTTTATTGTTTTATTGTTGTGAGAAATGCTTTTTATTCTTTCTCAGTTTAAACCCCTTCACTGTCTTCTCAAACATACGTGGCACAAGATAGTATTACAATATGCTTCAGCTGATTATCAACACAGAAACATAACAGAGCACTTCATCTGCTCTTTTACACTGGTCTTTACGGTAACAGCTGTGCTGTTGGAGAGAGGACAGTGTCGACAGAGAAGGGGCTGATGTTGAGATGGAATAAAAGGCATTCTACCGCTTTACACTTCCTTAATGTCTACATTTGTGTTTGCAGCTGATGTATAGACCTTTACTTGAGAGATACATGCACTCTTCTCAATAGTTTACTGCTGTTTTCCACAGACTGAGTTGGCCCTTATGCAAAAAATAACCATATTTCACAAAACATTTACATTATACATTAACCCTTTGAGCACACATTAACATGTCCCCCAATGTGGGGACTCTAGGGCATTCAGCAAATAATGGCAAAGCAGCACATCAAATTGAACAGCTGACACTCAGCTACAAGAACATATAAGCCATTTATATTTTTCTCCAAACACAGACCAAACAGCAGCAAACAAAAACAGGTGGTACCAAAAAATGCCAAACTCTGCCCTATTCTTTAAAATGGAGACTCCTCCTGACCATTTCATAAATTTCATAAAACCATATTACAGTTATAGTTGACATGTGTGGCTGTAATTTAAAATAGTGTTTGAGCTGCAACTGCCTTCGTCTAAAGGGATATTAATCCAAATATTGTTTTGTTTTTTTGAGGTGGAAATGTTTTTGGGGTTATATTGCTGTTTTCCATCTTGATTTATTCTAAAACAATAACATGCACATTGTTCCTTTCTGGGAAATTTCACAAGTGCTCCCTTCATTTTGACCAGAATTATTGAAAGACACCTTGTAGTTGCAGAGATACAGTCAATTTACTGTTTACTCCTTTTCGAGCAGACGCACCAAACAGGCTCAGGTTTAAATTAAAACACAGAAAAGATGTGATGTTTTTAGCCTGACTCTCTTGTGTTTAGCCAAAACAGAAAAGGACACCATCAATAAAAGCCTGGAAACATTTGCAGAGGCCACCTGCATCCGCTTCATCCATCGGAGCAGACAGGAGCACTTTTTGGACATCCAGTCCCTCACTGGGTAGGACAGCAGCCTACATTAATCTCCAGATTTATAGTTTTCGACTTGTGTAGACTGTTTACATATTTGTGCCCATATGTACATTTTATGCACTGGTTATTAAATATGTATTTGTAATTGAATACACATTTAAAATGTATGATGTTTAGTTATTAATTAGTTTATTACATAATATTTTTTCTGTCCTTTTTAAATTTTGCCCCTGACAAATAACTCTAAAAAGACAAAAACTAACACTAGAACTAAAAATTTAATAAATAAAAACCCTGTGTAAACAATGTTGTCTATTCTGTTTCAGCTGTTGGTCTTACGTTGGACGTCAAGTCAATGTCGAGGAGGATCAGGAGGGTCAGGTGGTCTCTTTGAATCGTGAAGGTTGTTTAAGACCAAAAACTATCCAGCATGAGATGCTCCACGCTCTGGGCTTTAACCATGAGCAGTGTCGCTCAGACCGGGACGACCATGTCCAAATTCATCTGGAGAATGTCAAAGAGGGTGAGTCAAACCCATCATTTCATTCATCTTCTGTTCCACTTAGTCCAGTTAGAGGTCATGTGACTGGAGCCTATCCCAGCAGCTTTGGGTCTGAGGGGCTCACTCTGGACAATGGCCTGTTAGTCAACTCTTAGACACAGACACAGTGACATATTTACTCTCACATTCATCCACCAAGAGTAATTTAGAGGGCTTTTACTCCTGCACTGTTTGGTCTTTGGACTTTTGTGTTTGGTTTGAACCAAATGTTCAGGAAAAAGCTCCAGGACGTGGTTCAGACCAAACATCTGCTCTTTGGTCTCAGTCTGGACCAAACTGAACCAAGGTCCGGTTCATTTGTGAAAGAGTTTGGAGAGCCTCTGCAGTAAAAGCCGTCTACAGGAGACACGCCTCCCGTTGTCATGACGACAGCGAGCACAGCGTCAGGGAAAGTGTGTTTTTAAAATCTTTAGACAGAAACCAAAAGTTACTGAACCAAAGTGTAACAAAGTTCTTGGTGCAGACCTCGATGAAAACTTCAGTTTAGAAAAGGCCCTTGGATTGTTCAGTTTATACTTGAATAAACTAATACTGGTCTGTTTTCTCAAAGGCATGGAGCACAACTTCGATATAGTCCAAACAAACAACCTCGATACTCCCTACGACTACAACTCTATCATGCAATATGAAAGGTATAACCTCAAAGTAAACTAATGCATTTGAGTTTAATTCATCACTAACATGTATTTCTGTCTCAGGGATGCGTTCTCCAGGAACAGATGGCCAACAATGGTCCCTATCCCTGACCCCGACGTTCCCATCGGTCTAGCCACGCAGATGAGCTCCAATGACATCCTCCGCATCAACCGCCTTTATCAGTGCAGTGTGTATCTTTTCTTCACTATTTTTAACTAAGTTTTGTGACAGATTTTTACAATGAAGTAATTTAAAAGACAGACGGATGGACGGACAGGACCTGTGTGTTTACAAAAGCATATTAATGAATGTGAGTTTTTTCTTTTGTGACAAGGAACCAAAGAATAGAACCAGAGAAGAATGAAGAGACTGAATGAAGCAGGTTCCTGAGGCTCATAAATCACAATGTAACGCTTAAGTTTGGAAAAATACAATAACGTTCAAATAAAGCTTCTTTGCAGCAAATGAAAAGTGGTCGTCTGGTATTTCATGTGCCATTGGTGTTTGATTGAAAATATGGAATTTTAAAGTCTATTAAAAGGAAGAACATTATTGAGTTTGGGTTATTTACCTAAAACACAAGAAAATGTATGAACTTGGATTGTAACTTATTGTCATTAACTAACTATGGGTAATTCTCATTCATTCATTTGCTTTTTTGGGCAGTTAAGTACTTTCTACAAACACTATAGTCACAGAAAGGCCAAATGGTATCCCGTATATTTGGGTTGTGTTCTGAATAAATGTATGTTAACAGATGAGAGCCTGCAGCTCACACTTAAAGACGAGACAAGGAGTTAGTTTTTTTTGTTTTATATCTATAATTTAAGGCGGCAGTGGCTTAGTGGTAGAAAGGTTGTCCTTCAACCGGAAGGTAGGTGGTTCAATTCCCACTCTCCCCACAATTCATACTGTCGTTGTGTCCTTGGGCAAGACACATAACCCACCTTGCCTCGTATGAATGTGTAAGAATGTTCCATGAAAGAAATGTGTCTAAATTTGTCTAAATGTCAGCCCTTTGACTAACTGTCCAGGATATACCTGGCCTAAGGCCCACAGTTTCTGAGGCTGTGGCCACGCCCCCAACGCCAGAAGAGACTCAAAGATCTGAACCTGAAAACACAGGATTGTAAACAAAAAAATGATGATCCAAAAGTGAAAAAAAATCTGGAAATCAAAAAATAATATTTAAAACTATAATTAGAATCAGAATTCCTTTATTAATCCCTGAAGGGAAATTATTTTAGTTACAAACAATTATTCCCAAACAAATATGAAAGATGGACTAGCATCAAAATATGCCAAGAATAACAGAAGATAAATATTTACAATATTTTCAAGTTAAAAAGTATAAATAATAAAAAATATTTTTTACCTTCAGTAACCCACTTTAACATGGTAAAAGTGTGTAAAGGTGTAATGTCCAGTGTTTGGTCCCTTAAAGGGCAGCGTTCCACAGTTTAATTGAGACAGGCAGGAATGATTTCTTGTGTCTGTCTGTGGTGCAGCGTGGGAGCAAGTGTCTGTTACTGAACGAGCTTCTGCAGCTGGTCAGCACATTGTGGAGAGGGAAAGTCCGGTACGTCCTTCTCTCAGACACCACTGGCCTTCCTGATGATCCTATTGAGTCAGTTAGTGTTCCTTTTACCCTCAGGCTGCTGCCCCAGCAGACAACAGCAGACAACAACAGACAACAACAGACAACAGCAGACAACAGCAGACAACAACAGACAACAGCAGACAACAACAGACAACAACAGACAACGGCAGACAACAGCAGACAACAACAGACAACAGACAACAGCAGACAACGGCAGACAACAGCAGACAACAACAGACAACAGCAGACAACAACAGACAACAACAGACAACAACAGACAACAGCAGACAACGGCAGACAACAGCAGACAACAACAGACAACAGCAGACAACAACAGACAACAACAGACAACAACAGACAACGGCAGACAACAGCAGACAACAACAGACAACAGACAACAGCAGACAACGGCAGACAACAGCAGACAACAACAGACAACAGCAGACAACAGCAGACAACAGCAGACAACAGCAGACAACAGCAGACAACAGCAGACAACAGCAGACAACAGCAGACAACAGACAACAGCAGACAACAACAGACAACAGCAGACAACAACAGACAACAGCAGACAACAGCAGACAACAGCAGACAACAGCAGACAACAACAGACAACAGCAGACAACAACAGACAACAACAGACAACAGCAGACAACAGCAGACAACAGCAGACAACAGCAGACAACAGACAACAGCAGACAACATCAGACAACGGCAGACAACGGCAGACAACGGCAGACAATGGCAGACAACAGCAGACAACAACAGACAACAGCAGACAACAACAGACAACAACAGACAACATCAGACAACAGCAGACAACAACAGACAACAGCAGACAACAGCAGACAACAGCAGACAACAGCAGACAACAGCAGACAACAGCAGACAACAGCAGACAACAGCAGACAACAGACAACAGCAGACAACAACAGACAACAACAGACAACAGCAGACAACAGCAGACAACAGCAGACAACAGCAGACAACAGACAACAGCAGACAACAACAGACAACAGCAGACAACAGCAGACAACAGCAGACAACAGCAGACAACAGCAGACAACAGACAACAGCAGACAACAGACAACAGCAGACAACAACAGACAACAACAGACAACAGCAGACAACAGCAGACAACAGCAGACAACAGCAGACAACAACAGACAACAGCAGACAACAACAGACAACAACAGACAACAGCAGACAACAGCAGACAACAGCAGACAACAGCAGACAACAGACAACAGCAGACAACATCAGACAACGGCAGGCAACGGCAGACAACGGCAGACAATGGCAGACACCAGCAGACAACAACAGACAACAGCAGACAACAACAGACAACAACAGACAACATCAGACAACAGCAGACAACAACAGACAACAGCAGACAACAGCAGACAACAGCAGACAACAGACAACAGCAGACAACAGCAGACAACAACAGACAACAGCAGACAACAGCAGACAACAGCAGACAACAACAGACAACAGCAGACAACAACAGACAACAGCAGACAACAGCAGACAACAGCAGACAACAACAGACAACAGCAGACAACAACAGACAACGGCAGACAACAGCAGACAACAACAGACAACAGCAGACAACAACAGACAACAGCAGACAACAGCAGACAACAACAGACAACAGCAGACAACAGCAGACAACAACAGACAACAGCAGACAACAACAGACAACAGCAGACAACAACAGACAACAGCAGACAACAACAGACAACAGCAGACAACAGCAGACAACAGCAGACAACAGCAGACAACAGCAGACAACAACAGACAACAGCAGACAACAGCAGACAACAGCAGACAACAGCAGACAACAGCAGACAACAACAGACAACAGCAGACAACAGCAGACAACAGCAGACAACAGCAGACAACAGCAGACAACAGCAGACAACAGCAGACAACAACAGACAACAGCAGACAACAGCAGACAACAACAGACAACAGCAGACAACAGCAGACAACAGACAACAGCAGACAACAGCAGACAACAGCAGACAACAACAGACAACAACAGACAACAGCAGACAACAACAGACAACAGCAGACAACAGCAGACAACAACAGACAACAACAGACAACAGCAGACAACAGCAGACAACAGCAGACAACAGCAGACAACAGCAGACAACAACAGACAACAGCAGACAACAACAGACAACGGCAGACAACAGCAGACAACAACAGACAACAGCAGACAACAGCAGACAACAGCAGACAACAGCAGACAACAACAGACAACAGCAGACAACAGCAGACAACAGCAGACAACAACAGACAACAGCAGACAACAGCAGACAACAGCAGACAACAGCAGACAACAACAGACAACAACAGACAACAGCAGACAACAGCAGACAACAACAGACAACAGCAGACAACAACAGACAACAGCAGACAACAGCAGACAACAACAGACAACAGCAGACAACAGCAGACAACAGACAACAGCAGACAACAGCAGACAACAACAGACAACAACAGACAACAGCAGACAACAGCAGACAACAGCAGACAACAACAGACAACAGCAGACAACAGCAGACAACAGCAGACAACAGCAGACAACAGCAGACAACAGCAGACAACAGCAGACAACAGCAGACAACAACAGACAACAGCAGACAACAGCAGACAACAACAGACAACAGCAGACAACAGCAGACAACAGCAGACAACAACAGACAACAGCAGACAACAGCAGACAACAGCAGACAACAGCAGACAACAGCAGACAACAGCAGACAACAGCAGACAACAGCAGACAACAGCAGACAACAACAGACAACAGCAGACAACAACAGACAACAACAGACAACAACAGACAACAACAGACAACAGCAGACAACAACAGACAACAGCAGACAACAGCAGACAACAGCAGACAACAGACAACAGCAGACAACAGCAGACAACAACAGACAACAACAGACAACAACAGACAACAGCAGACAACAGCAGACAACAGCAGACAACAGACAACAGCAGACAACAGCAGACAACAACAGACAACAACAGACAACAACAGACAACAACAGACAACAGCAGACAACAGCAGACAACAACAGGCAGCAGACAACAGACAACAACAGACAACAGCAGACAACAGCAGACAACAGCAGACAACAACAGACAACAGCAGACAACAGCAGACAACAGCAGACAACAGCAGACAACAACAGACAACAGCAGACAACAGCAGACAACAGCAGACAACAGCAGACAACAGCAGACAACAACAGACAACAGCAGACAACAGCAGACAACAGCAGACAACAGCAGACAACAACAGACAACAGCAGACAACAGCAGACAACAACAGACAACAGCAGACAACAGCAGACAACAGCAGACAACAGCAGACAACAGCAGACAACAGACAACAGCAGACAACAGCAGACAACAGCAGACAACAGCAGACAACAACAGACAACAGCAGACAACAGCAGACAACAGACAACAGACAACAGCAGACAACAGCAGACAACAACAGACAACAGCAGACAACAGCAGACAACAGCAGACAACAGCAGACAACAGCAGACAACAGCAGACAACAACAGACAACAGCAGACAACAGCACTGGCCACCACAGACTTGTAGAACAGCCTCAGCATCGTCCTGTAGATGTTGAAGGACCTCAGTCGGCTCAGGCTCTTTCTGTACACATGGTACATGTTCTTGCATCAGTCCAGTTCGTGGTCCTAGAACACCCCTCAGTACTTGGACTCCACCACCACCTCAACCCTGTTGGTAGGGGTCACTGGAGCCTTTGTCCTCCTCAGGTCCACCACCAGCTCCTTAGTCTTTGTCACATTGAGCTGTATGTGGTTTTTCTTTCTACAATTGAACCTGTTTCTCAGACAACAGACTGGAAGGCCTACTTCAGCCCTGCCTGCAGGCTGAGTGTGGATTGCTTCTTACACCCAGGCACCATCTTGTGGAGAAATAGAGAAACTGCTCTACTTCTCCAGTGTACTCCAACAACTTGTAATTACAAAACGGAGGGGAAATGTATGCGCTGACTCCACAGACGAGATAAAAAACTATGTCTGGAAATGTTTGCCTGGATCATACGGGTCGACTTTTCTGATTCAATCCTTTCATCAGGCAATAGTCTGCCTCAAAAAAGCCATTCTTTTGTGTTAGATTTGAACATGATGCAGATAAACAACAGCACCGCTTTTGTTTGTTTTGGTGTGTGGCCTCAGAAAATTGTGATGGTTACCCACAATGCATTATGCGGTGACGTTGGTTCGAAAGCTCTTTAGAACCATTGGCAATAGCCATTTGGTGGAATCAAAATGTAAAAGGAACACTAATAAGAATAAAACAACAAACTTAAACTTTTATTATACACAAACATTCTTCTGACCTTTGTTGAAGAATATTTGAGTTGTCCTTTAGAGTCTCACAAAAGAAAAGACAGGCTTGAGATGTTTTGGAGAAGTTTATTGACCAAAGTGGGACCTCGAAATACTCGCAGTGTAGTATTGAATAACCATTCTGTCATTCTTCTGGAATACATAAGACCATATATCCTCGTATGTCAAGGATCAGGCCAAGCCCTGGTGTTTAATGTCTAGACTAAACTGGTGCTGAAGGAAGGCTTCTGTGGAAAAGAAAAGATCAAATGATTGTGAAGTTCTAGGTATGATACAGACAAACAGAACAGAGCCTGATGAAATGATGGTAGAGGATATATTCAGCTGTTTAGCCGTTTAAAGCAACAATACAAAGGAAAGATAACTTCATGTAACAAGAGTTTATCGGAGTTTCACAAACTCCTCCCTCTGAGTGTTACTACACACAGGTGTCTTTACTCACCTCTATATCAGGTGAGCTTTGATAATACTGTTGTATTACTAATGTAGACTTTTATTTTAGTAAAATGAAACACATTTAGAGGGCCTTCCCCAAAACCTGGTTTGTTAAAATAAATCATGATATGAATAGAGAAGATTTAATTATCTATCTCCTCTGCTGATATTTCAGGCCCACAGCACGTTATGAGGGCTATTTATGTTGCTCATCACCTGTGTGCAGATGCTCTGGGTAATAATCTTAGCTTTAATCTCTGTTCTTTTTAGTATAGTTTTTTTTTCTTTTTTTTATTGTTTTCAAAACAAAACTAGCATAAGTAATATAGGCCACAATGCAAAGGGTGCCACAAATGTCACCTTGGAATGTGGATGACAGCAGAACCAGTGAGTTTCACGATGCTCATGACACAGATCCAAGCTCCTGATCATCCTGACCGGTGAGTTCTGCTTCTAAAACTCAACTCTCCTTGTTTCTGCTGAATTTTTACTTTTTCTCCGCCTCAGTTATAATGTGTATATTTTTATTTAGCCATGCACTGTCCTGACTGTAGCATGATTGTTGTCAAGCTGAGAAAATCCAAAAAATTTGCAAAGCTGATAGGTTGGTTCATTCAGGTTTATTTCAGGCTCTGGGATCAGACTCTGCCATGCAGACACTGACCCCAGCATTAAAAGCACTGTCCTTAAATACCTTCCAACAAACAGAAGTGGTCTCCGTTCACATGAGACCTGAACTAGTACATGCAAACATAAAAGAGCTAAAAGCTATAACCACATAAGGCCTACGTTTATATTTCTGGGGAGGCATGCTGACTTGTTTAAAATCTCTCTCATATGGGAGCTAGTGCCTTGCTTTCTGGGGTCACATTCCACCACATTAGAGAAGAGCCCATGTAGTAAGCCTAATGACAAAAATGACATGACTTGTGCTTTGACTAAGATCAGCTAACTCACTTTTTTAACCACCACCTCTCTCAGCGCTGGCAGAGCCACAGACGAGCAGGAGGCAGCTGCGTCGGGCACAAGAGAGCAAAGATACCACCAGGTCTGCGCTGCTGCAAGATACAGCTCTAAATTAGAAGTCTGTCTGTATTTTCAGTCACAAAATATGACGACTGCTGGGCCCTACTTTGCCATAAATATTGATTTTCTTGTTGCACTTTTTGCTTTTGATGTATTTGAACTATTCATCATCTGTATTTAAATCCTTCCTCCTTCACCTTCATCAGTGTTATATTTATTTCTGTGTTTTCAACAGATGTTCCTGTTTTTCACTGATTTGGTAAGACTCTCTCGCAACTCTGTGCCCACAGCAAAATGTGAAACACACCTCAGAGTCTGAACTGATCACAGTGACAGCTGTACAAATACACTTTCTTTTTATTTCTTGCTTTGTTTTTAGGTTTAAAAGCAGCGGGTCACGTTGTTCTTTTGGTTGTTTGGTGCAGTTTAAAATGCGGCTGTGAACGTTTGCTGGCCCGGGACTTTATGCTAACAAACCAAACTAAATGGATTGTTTTCTGTTTTTGTGCAAACTAAGTGACACCAACTTCAAATGTGAAGACACCTTTAGTTTAAATACATACAAGGGTCTATAATTATGTTGTAATGCATTTATTCATTGTGCTGCTTTACAGGGGTTTACAATACGGAGACCATATTTTCAAACCTCACCATTGGAACCAAAAATCCAACGACAAAACCTGAACAAATGTGTTGCCTAGAGTAAATAAATAAAAAAGCATAAACTGATTGCATTAGAAAGCGTTAACTTGAAAAACTGATTTTCCACCAAGTGTGATCAAAAATTCAATGACTGCACACTGTAATGTGGTTTATACTGCTGCTAACAACAGAGCAGCTCAAATAACGTCCTGAAAGACTCTGCAGACACTAAAGACAGGAATGATCCAGAGAAAGAAGTCATGTGACCTCAGCGATGCACCGGTTTAGAAAAATGGCAGGAAACAGCAGTAGCATCTCTTCAAAATGTAGCACAATTTTGTTGATTTATAATCTATTCATTATTTTCTGTTCTTATAACACTTTTTAAAGTCCTAAAAGAAAAGTTCCCAAGAAAAAAACAAAGCCTACATCTTACACAAAACACAGTGGGTTTGAAGTAATAATGGTAACTTCTCTTTTCAGGTTTTTCTGAGTAAATTCCAGTCAAACCAAATTTTACATATAAGGGAAGGATGTAGAAGTGCGTGACACCTTTATAAAGCTCTGTAGCTGGGTTTCTCGAGGTGTGTTACCTTCTTCTGTCGTTGGTATCGTTCCAGCGAGCTCCCATCATGCTTCAGGTCGTAGTCCTCCTCCTCCTCGTCGGCTCGGCTCACACTTTTATCATAACGAAGGTAAGCAACACAGAATATTATTAAACACTACTGACTGATTTTAACCCTTTAAGTTCAGTTTTTGGTTTGAGGGTCCCTAGAGAATTAAATATATCCTACTGGTCTGAAATGCAATCTAGCCTTTCTTCATTACCTCATATTTCAACTTAAACTGTTGTTTTTTTACAGAACCCGTTTGTCAAGATTAATGAATCCTCTGGTAGGAATCATCACCGTAAAAATGAACTATATTAGACCAAATACAGAGTAATGTTATCCCTTTTTTCTCCTCAGAGCACACTGTAGAGGACGATGACTTCAGTATCTCCACTCTGCTGGAAAAGGCCAACAAGAATCTTGGTATGTATTAGATAAAATAAAAGTTATTATCAGACAAAAAAAACACTACCTGTGGAAATGTACAATGTTTTCATCTAAAGAAAAGTGCCACCGTTCAGTTCTTACCCAACAGTTCTGTTCTCTGCAGAAATAATTGTGCAACTTTAACAAGTTATATAAATACATAAAAATGCATAAACGTATTACTGAGCACCAAAAATGTGAGATAAAAATGTGCCGAGAAGAAGTAGAAGATACAGTTTTGTCTTCAGTTTATTTAGGGAAGATATATTTTTATATATATATATATATAAATATACAAAATACATATGTGTATATATACAAATGTATATTATATACACAAAGGGGGTAATATATATACAAATTTATATTTAAAAAAATAAAGAATATATAATATATATATATATTTGAAATAAAATCTGAGATTATTAGATTTGTTTGTTTTAACAGAAGCTGGAGGAAGGAGAGCTTGTACTGGTTTTGTTTAGACGTAGAACCCTCAGCTCTTTCCTCAAGGTCAAATTTCTAATTCAGAGAAAAATGAGTGAGGAGTCTTAAGTCATTTTCTTTGCCTGTGTGAACATTGTTCTTTTATAGATCAACGATAAGGACAGAGAACCTTTTTCTGCCAAGGACTTTCACGGTGTTATTAATAAGTTTTTGTGTTTGTGATCCGTCTTGAACAGTGAGGGTCATGACATATCTGATCTAGTCTCGAGAACAGCGTTACAAAATGTGGTCATAAGCAAACTATAACTTCTGAACTGTTTGAACTGAAAAACAGTACATGGTGTTTTTGAGCTTATTCTTTGTGTCGTGGTGTCACAGGAAAGAACGTGGACGACCCTGTGGTGAGGGAGGGAGACATCGCGGTGCCCTACGGTCTACAGAACGCTGACCCCTGCACGGCCCGCGGCTGCCTCTGGCCTAAAGCTAATGACGGGAACGTCTACGTACCCTACCGCATCTCCAACCAGTTCTGTAAGCTCTCCTCCTGACATCAACCAGAAAGGGTTAGATTTGAACTTTGGACCTTAAATGGGCTGATGTTGAAATAAAAGGCACATCTCACTGATAACAATAAAACCTGCACCACTTTACACTTCCCTCCAGAAAAGCAGTTGATGCAGAGGATATCATTGGGGCTTATACGCTGAGCTAGCTCGATGGCAAGTTTGGGGATTGTTGGCTGTCTGTTCTTTAAGA
>JALDNG010000002.1:17130000-17135000 GCA_024349245.1 Neodontobutis hainanensis | reverse complement strand
GACAGACTGACAGATACGTGAGCCCTTGTGTCTCTACTGCCTCTGACCACCACCAAACATTCTCACACAGTCAACCAGCCAAGGTGGGTTTAGTGACTCACCTGACGACACAACAATTGAATGAACTGGGGAGAACAGGAGTCGAACCACCAACCTTTGAGTCATAGGACGACCACTTGTCCACTTTGCCACTGTTTATTTTATTTAAAGTGAGCTCTCAGGCTCGGACAAACAGCAAGATACAATACACGCCTCGAGCCTAAAATGGCAAAGAAGCACATCACATTGATCAACTGAGACTCAGCTACAAGCACTTCTAATTAATCTGATACATTTACTCCAAACACAGACCAAACAGCAGCTAACAAAAACTGGTGGTGCCAAAATTTGCCAAATTCTGCCCTTTTCTTTATAACGGAGACACCGGCTGACCATTTCATTATAAAATCTTAATCATTTTGGTTTGTTTCACATTAGAACAGTTATATTTGGTGCAGGTAATGTTGACATGTGTGGCTGTAATTTAAAATAGTGTTTGGGCTTCAACAGAAAAAAAAAAATCTTGATTTAATCTGAAACAGTAACATGCACATTGAAAAAGTTCCCTTCTGGGAAATCTCACAAGTGCACCCTTCATTTTGACCAGAATTATTGAAATACACTTTGTAGTTGCAGAGTTACAGTTGATTTACTGTGGACATGTCCTTTTCGAGCAGACACACCAAAAAACAGGCTCGGTAATAATGTTTTTTCTGTTGCTTAAGTGAAATGTGCTATTAGCCACTTGCTGAAGTTTTAATTCAGTTTCTGACAAAACCCACTGTAATTTCTTTTAAATAAGTAAAATAATTGTAACATTATCTTCTAAATATGTCTTAAAAACACAGTTTCTGGAAACAAACAAAGGCTACATCTTACACAAAGCACAGTGGGTTTGAAGAAATAACGGTCACTTCTGTTTTCAGGCTGTCAGTCAATCTCAGTGTTTGCCAAAAAAGGGAAAGATGTAGAAGTGTGTGACACCTTTATAAAGCTCTGTAGCTGGTTTTCTCAGGATGTGTACCTTCTGCTGTCTTTGGTATCGTTCCAGCGAGCTCCCATCATGCTTCAGGTCGTAACCTTCATCCTCCTCGTCGGCTCGGCTCACACTTTTATCATAACGAAGGTAACACAGAAAAATATTAAACACTAATGACACTACTTTAAAAAAATCAAAGAACATTGATTTCAGTGCTTTAGTATTTTGTGTTGTGTTGTCAGATAAAAATAAATCTCAAATAAAAGTTTTTTTTTTTTTCAAACTGGCATTCTAATTAATGAATATTTGAATAAGGATGAAATACAACTAAAACCTTTTCAAATCCATTTAAAACCTTTTTACATCCAACTAAAACTTGTTTTAAATCAAACTTAAACGTGTTCTGATCCAACTAAAACCTGTTCAAGTATAAGAGTTAAATATATCCTACTGGTCTAAAATGCAATTTAGACTTTTATTATTTATTACCTCATATTTCAACTTAAATTGTTGTTTTTTTTACAGAACCAGTTTGTCAAGATTAATGAATCTGGTATGAATCATCATCATTTAACAAACCATATTAGACCAAATACATGAGTAATGTTATCACTTTTATCCTCCTCAGACCACACTGTAGAGGACGACGACTTAAGCATCTCCACTCTGCTGGAAAAGGCCAACAAGAATCTTGGTTTGTATAACAGAAGAGAAACTTTATTTTCATATATATTAATAGGTACTGCACATTAAATAACAAAAACTACCCGTGCAAATGTCTTCATCTGAAAAAAGTACCACTGTTCAGTTCTATAGCATTACACAACCCCAACAGACTATTATCTGCAGAAATAATTGGGAAAATAACTTTAACAATTTATGAAGAAAAGGTTAAAGCAAAAGCATCTGGACTTAGTTTTCAAGGTGAAGACATGTTTTCTCTTTTCCCAAAAGATTCAAGATCAGTACTGAGATCAACTGGTAAGAGGACTGAGCTTTATCTCTAGAGGGAGGGGTTTAAGCTGGAACTAAACCTGATTGGACCAGGCTGTTCTGGTCTCAGAGTCGTTAACTATGAAAGGACAGTGTGACTCCTGATGTGGGAGTCGTTAAGACTCAGGAGAGTCGTTAGTGACACTGTTTCATTCAAGTGTTGTTGTTGTTCTAGAGTAAAACTGGTTACAAAACAGACATTTGTTAATGGGGAAAAAAGGCCTCCTCCTCTGTTTAGAGAAGGCTTTTCCATTTCACCAAAAATGACAGAAGAAACAAAACAACAGCTTCACAAGAGGATGTATCAGCACAGAAGAGCGCATCCTGGACCTGAGTCTGCAGTTCTCAAAGAGAAAGAACATTCCTTTGAGGACAGCAATGTCCGAACCCTGTCCAGCGAGGCCAGATGGTTTGAGAGAGGGCTGAAGGAAGCATTTTTGTTCAAATTCTTTGTGTCGTGGTGTCACAGGAAAGAACCCGGACGACCCTGTGGTGAGGGAGCTAGACATCGCGGTGCCCTACGGTCTACAGAACGCTGACCCCTGCACGGCCCGCGGCTGCCTCTGGCCTAAAGCTAATGATGGGAACGTCTACGTGCCCTACCGCCTCTCCAACCAGTTCTGTAAGCTCTCCTCCTGACATTAACCAGAAAGGTTTAGATTTGAACTACGATTAGAGCCAACACAAGGAAACAACAAACAATAAATACAATAGTGTGTGACTTTAAATCTCAGAAGTTTGTGTGATTTTTTATTTTTTTACTGTAAGAAATTACTTTTATTCCATTTTAACATCAGCTCCTTCACTGACGACACTGCTCTCCACCAACAAGACTGTTATAATATTAATATAAATAATAATAATAATTCGTACATCAAATGTAAAAGCGGTGACTGTAAAGAGCAGTATAGAAGACTTGTTGTACCTATGCTTTAAGACTCAATTTAAAAAAACAGAAAGGGCTAAGAGGTAGGGCTAAGATTATAGACTACACCTAAGAATTTGGACACCACACCTGTAAGGACACAAATGTATAATGAGATTTATAATCATATATACCATATTACATAGGCCAACATGAGACAACATATACAGGTTTTTATAATATATTACGATAAAAAGACGATGATTAAAAAGTAGCTTCTGTCAGAAGAGGTGCTCATAAACACTGAGGATATTCGTAAATACAAACCATGTTTTGAACAATGGCCTTTCTTCCTTTTGCAGCGTAGCTCAGACTGTGATAGCACAGCCGCAGTAATTACAGATCTTTTTAAAATGTAGATCCAAGTAGAGCTAAAGAGGGAAAACAATGTGATGGGGTTTCTGGGCAAAAGCCCCCCATTCCGTGGTGTAACCTTCCTATCCATGGCCAGGCCCGTAATACCACGCAGCAGCTCACAGGTCTGTTTCTTGGTGTTGTCCACTCTTTTCTGGATGGAACCCCTTCATATCCGTTAAGGTGCGTAGTACCTCACAGGTCTGACTGTCGGTGTTGTAACCTCTGTATGTCCACAGTCCGTGCTGAGATGTCAGTCAGCTCCTCGGACTGTGCGTCTCTCTGTTGTAATCCCTTCAGTCTCACGTCACAGAAGCACTGTTTCATTTCAGCAGACAGGCTGGGTAGCTATAAGGCAGCTGTCTTACAAATTTTCCGATAGTTTAAGGCAGTCCTAGCAGGAACCCAGCTATCATAAATCCAAAAACAAATACATCCTCAACGAACGTCCACAATGGACAGAGCTTCTAAACACAGAACTTGCCAGTTCTTCCAGGCGTCCTGTGAGAAGCCTGCTGCAAAGGTCCTGTCAGGGCAAATGGGTTCTCCCGGTGCACCCTTCTTTTGTGAAAGAATTGTGTCAATTGCGCTCAGAGTTCTGAGGAGTCCAGCAGGCAGTAGAGTCCAAGAAATAAAAGAAAATTAGTATGACAAGACGAGACGAGAAAGAGAAACATACACTGAAAGCAGGAGGACCAGGAGGAAACGTCTGCCTTGTCCGAGAGCAGGAATTACATGAACCGGGAACTTCCAGCAGTTAACCTGGCCCTGAAGGATTGGCGTCACTGCCTGGAGGGCACGGAGCAGCCGCTCATCGCTTGGACCGACCACAAGAATCTCAAATACATCCGGTCAGCTAAGAGGCTGAACTCCCGGCAAGCGCTGTGGATGCTGTTCTTCAACCGGTTCTGCTTCACCTTGTCTTACCGTCCCGGCTGCAAGAACCAGATGACGCCCTCTCTGTCGAATCCCAGCCCCAAGGCATTGACCAGGGCAGAGAGTGTGGCTGTTCAAGGACCTCCCATTGAGGGTGGAGTCACGCATATTGGCTCCAAAATATATTGGACTATTCGTTATTCAGCGGGTCATCAACCCCCTGTTATTTATTTATTTAATTTACCAGAAATTATTTATTTTATATCTTTTTTTCTGACTTCATCATTTCTAAAAAAAAAATAATCAGACATTAGAATCCAACAGTTACGTAGTACTCAAGTAGTCTTTCAACCAAAGACTTTTTTTCTCTTACTCAAGTCATTTTTACTTTTACTTAAGTTAAATTAGTTTAATTTAACGCTGCTCTTACTGGAGGACACTTTAAGGATATTCTACCCACCTCTGTTTATAACTAGCACTTTATTTAAGCACAAGCACTTTTTCAGTGGGTAGATTTCTAACCTCAATCAGATTTATTTGTCTGCTAAAGGATGGATGGATCTGATTGAGATCTGATTGATTGGGAGCTCTGTAGGGTAGGAAGGGTTTTGATGATTTTTTTGCATCGTAGTTATGTATAGTATGTCTGTTTGGTATTATGTTTGTTTATGGTTTGTTTGTTTTTCCATGTCTGAGACTATGGATGGAAATGTTCTTTGGGCTAAAGCCGGTGAATTTACGTCAATTTGCACTGTCCCATCCTAATGAATGAATAATTTAAATGAAATATAGAGCAACAGTAACAGTTGTGCAGCTGGAGAGAGGAGTAAGTGT
>JALDNG010000002.1:17057500-17122500 GCA_024349245.1 Neodontobutis hainanensis | reverse complement strand
GCTTGCTTAATAGTGAGCCCACACTTTAGCTTCAGCATCAAATCTGAAAGGCTGTTTCTTTGTCTTTGTAATACTGTAAAGTGGTGCCATAGTTGGAAAGTCTCACAAAGCTGTAAAGCAAAACCCAAAGCCTTTTTCCTGTTTCCTCTTTTTTACACTTTTGAAATACATTGTATCATTCATTCATTAATAATGTCATTGTTTTGGTCTAACTGTTGAATTTCTACTAACATGCCTTTTTCTTCTCTAATGCCACACTGAAGCCACAGGCAGGTAGATGATTTATTATTTTTTAACTCTATTTAAAACATTTTATAAATCTGAAACTCTAAAAAGCTAAATTCCTTGTATTTGTCGTTTAACAGAGGAGCTCTCAGACCTCTCTGTGTCTGAACTCCTGGAGAGAGCCAACACTGATCTGAGTGAGTGTCGTTATTTTATTTCTTTCGTAAATGACCTGCAGCCGTTGAACAGCTCTGTACCGTGCCCCGTGTGTCTCTTCTGTAGACGATCCCACAGTGACCGACGGGGACATCGTTGAGGCCAGCGAGGATGAGAAAAACGCAGACCCCTGCACCAACAGCAAATGCAAGTGGAGCAAAAGCTCCGACGGAAAGGTCTACGTCCCCTACACCATCGCCAGCAGCTACTGTGAGTACACGACATACTCACACAAGGCCAAATGTGTAAATGTGGTCTGGGACAGTGTGTCATACTTCCCCCAGCGTCTAGGCCTAGGGCAGCGTATCTCATCCACTGTATGTGTCCTGACCATAAGCCTGGTCAAGAAGAACAGTCTTAAGACATGTATCGTATTGAAGTGTGTGATTTACCATCTGTTGATGAGACTTTGTAGAAAAACTATGAACCTGTAATAATTTTTATCTATATTTAACCATCCATTAAATACAAAATATTACTGGAATAAAAACAAAAGCTACCCTGTTAAAATAGATTTGAACAGGGTTTTTGTTCTTGAATCTTTAAGTACAGAGCCCTGGGACACGCCCTTCAGAGCAGTGGTAATAGTTTTTTTAGATTTGAAACATTGAAGCGTATTATTAAGCCAGTTAAAGAGCTGTCCAAGAGAAGTCCTAACGTATGCTACACACCGAAACACCGAAACTCAGGGCCAAGATGAAAGGATACCTCTACATAGTGTGGCAAAATTAAACAGGGAAGTGTTTTATAGAGGTCTTCCTTGAGAAAAGCAGGCGTAATGGTCAGACGTGATGGTCAGAGTGATGGTGACAAGCCTCCAGTTTTGCTCTGAAGAAAAGAACACTGCATTGAACTTAGCCTGTCCAACGTCAGGACACAGTCTCTGATCCAGATAAGGCCCGAAAAGAAGACCCAACATAAACTGTGATGTGTTATTGTCCAGCGTCTCGTGAGAAATCCATCGTCACTCGTGGACTGGATTCTTTCTCCTCCTCCTCCTGCATCCGCTTCAGGGCCAAGAAAAGCAGTGACCGCGACTGGATCAGCATTGAGTCTAAAAACGGGTAAAGAATTATCATCACTCTTTCTTTGTCATCACCTGATACAAGCCTCTGACTCTTTCTTCTCGGTTCCCAGCTGCTTCTCGTCTGTCGGGCGAACTGGTGGAAAGCAGGTCCTGTCTCTGGCTCGCAGCGGGTGTCTTTACCACGGCACCGTCCAACACGAGCTGCTCCACGCTCTGGGATTCCACCACGAGCAGACCCGCTCCGACAGAGACAAACACATCAAAGTCCTGCTGGAGAACGTGCAGTCTGGTAATGCACTGGACACACATTACAACATACTCATCACAGTTACAGGTGTAGCTTTTGGAAGCATCACAGTCCTTCCTTCTTGACCAGGGATGTCAGAGCAATATTAAAATCTAAAGCTTAGTGGACAAGTATCACAGGAGAAGAAAGCACATGACTAAAAACTACAAACAAAAATCTAAAGGCTGGTCTTTAACATTGTCAAATAGATTCTTATATTGCTTTTTATTCAGGAAAGCAGCACAATTTCAATAAGAAGTCCACTCTGAACCAGGGCACTTCCTACGACTACAACTCGGTCATGCAGTACCACAGGTGAGACCCCTCCTCTGACCTCGAGTCATCGTCCACGTGCTGAGTCTAACTGTTTCTGTGTCATGGGCCAGACTGGCTTTCTCTAAGAACAACAAGCCCACCATGGTCCCCATCCCTAACGCCAACGTGGACATCGGTAAAGCTACAGCGATGAGCAAGAACGACATCGCCAGGATCAACCGTCTCTACAAGTGCTGTGAGTGTCCACACAGAGGAACACTTCCTTAATACAGCTTCACTTTTTCACCCAACTGTCTCTCTTTAGAGGAGGTCTGTTCGGATGTGGGTCGATGGAAGGACTGAGCTGACTGGATGAAGTCAAAGATGTTCATATAATCACAATAAAGTAAATAAAAAGCATTTATTGTTGCATTATTAAGCGATACAGACAATCTCATGTTTCTTGCAAAGTAAGATGTAAACTTATTGACCTTTAAAACTCATTGTAATTCAGTTTATCTATTGGAAATGAGAATCTTTAGCATCAAACAAATGTCCGCCCTCACTTGGAGACACACACAGGAGACATAAAAGACCTATTGTAAAAGTGTGATACATAAAAGTAATATAATACACAGCATTAATGGCAGAAAAATGTTTTTCAATGTGAAAGATAATTCATTGATGGTCCGACTTGTAACAGTAAACTCCATACTTGTGCTGGGGAGGGGGGAATCCGAAGCTGCGCACCCCCGGTTCGAGAGGACCACAGTTTTTGCGCGGCCTGGTGATGGCGTAGCGGACGCTCCCGTCAGACAGCCAGCCGACCTCACAGTGGTCCAGCCCCCTGAACTTCCACGCAGTGTAGAGTTGTCCCACTTTGGCCATGACGGCGCCGTGTTCCTGACAGGTCTGTCGTGCCTCAGTCAGGTTCATCTTGTGTGAAGGCTGCAGATAGAAGACTTCCCCTGTGAGGGAAAAAAGTATCACACAGCACTGCTATAAACAATAAATCAATTACACATTTTTGTAACTGTTGCTGCTCAGTTATATTCTCTAAATTATTATTTTACACAAGAACAATCAAAATACCAGCTATCATTTCCTCACGGCCACCTTTATCCCAGTTAAGTGTGCTCTTGTAATAACTCAAGTGTCAAGTGTACATTTCTGCGTCGTGCATTAAGGAGTCTGGCTTGTGTAGCTTTAAACAACATGCCTTTAACCTCCTTTTGAAACTGTGCGTGTGGCTTGTGGACTAGTCGTTCCAGGACCTTTCAGGTTTTAGGACTAACACGGCAGTAGTTGTGCCTGTTTTGTTTTGTGCACCACAGAGTCCTGAGTCATGGAGGATGTAAAAGTGTCACAGCCAGATCCATGTGGCCTTTACACTCTTCACTGCAACAACAGCTCACCGTCACCAACACTACACTCACCTGGGAGCAGGGATGAGAAGCAGAAGACATCATATCGATGCAGATGCTGGTGTCTCTTCCCGTAGCTCCTCACCCCCGGGGCAACACCTGGTCCTCCACAGTTGAGTCTGGGCTGTGTGATGGGGTACTGGACCGTCCCGTCAGCCAGCCAGCCGGCGTTGCACCAGTTCAAGCCCTCCCTCCAGGACTGAAAGAGCTGGGTGAAGGTGGCCAGTGTGGCGTCCTGCTCTGCACAGGCCTGCTGCGCGCCCTGGAAGCTCAGGTGGTAGCGGCCTTGAGGGTGCTGGTAGGGAAACACTACACCTGTGGGGTTCAGAGGTCAATATCAGCTGTGTCCAACCCAAATTAAAAACAGCATTTAAATAAGAAAATGGTTTAGGCAGAATTTAGAAGTTAAAGCAACACTAAGCAACATTTCCAGCTGTATACATACATAGAATGTAAGACGGCAAAACCCATATGGTACTAATAACGTTTTATCACAACACAGTGTACCTTGTAACTCCAGGTGAACTGAGGTGCTCTGGTCCTCCAGTCCCCCCACCACCTCACAGCGGTAATGGCCCGTGTCATTTAACTGAAGATTAGAGATCACCAGAGCAGCATCACCGTCAAAGTCCTGCTTCAGATGCACACGGCCACTGAACAGACAACAAACCATTAGACACGGACATTGATTTGGTAATAAAAGTGAAATTATTAACTGTTAAACTCTGGTCAAAGCATTTAAAGTATATATTTTGGTCCAATCAGAGAGCTCCTTTGGGCACACAGGGGAGGAGTCTTCTCTAGGTTTAAAGAATAAACCTGGTACAGACCAAGTTAGGTTCACAGAGGAGGTTTCCACGGTAACTGAAAACATTTGCTTCTTTCTAGGGTTAACATATCTGACTTTAGACTAAACCTGCTTCTGAAACAAAGCCATATGTTGGGTTTTGTTATATTAATATTATACGTGTAGATCGGTCTGCAAATAAAATTACATTCAATACAGTACTTAAAGATGGAATTCATGCAAAATGATGGTCTAATGTTATAAAATTATTGTGTCATTATTTTAAAATTGCTCAGCTCTACTTGTGTAAAGTGTTTTGGTCTAAATAACCTGAAATCTCCAAAGCTCCTGCTGCGTGTCCCGATGGCCACCAGCACATCAGTGTCCACACCTCTCGCAGCAGACACCTTTGACCATTTGACCCGGACCCTTTTGACAGGACTCATGTCAGGCTCAAACCAAAACCTACAGGGCAGTGTGGCTTCACCTCCCTTTTGAGCAAAGACTGTCATCTGAGTGGAGTCCACGTGCAGCTGCACGCCACTGGGATCGACTGAAATGAGAAGACATCACATATAACACGGCTCTCAACAAGTCAAAGTGAATAATTCCTCATTTCTATACCTTTTTTGTTAATGCCATTGATGAGTTTGTGGTAGAAAAAGTGGTTTGGGCTTTCGGTTACAGCAGCTCTGGCCCAGACTGAGACAACCAACTGAGCCGCCAACCACAGCAGAGCCTGGAGGGAACAAGCCATTATCTGCCGTAAAAGAAAAGACAAATCCTAATCCTTTATGGTCCTGGAGCAGTCTCGGGGCCTGCACAGACACATACAGAAAGCTCAGTGGCCGCTGAAAAAGCAAACTGAGTTGAATAGCCACTTTCTACAAATGTTTGCTAAAAGTTTAAAAGCATTCCATTCACAATATGTAGTTATTCTCAAGGTGTTTTGAAATATACCAGTAGATGGCGCTGTAGCCTTTAACACAATATCAATAGTAGTCCACATAAAATAAAACATCCAAACAATACGTTTGAGGCATAAAAAAACTGGGAAAAAAACGATTTAACATAGACACAGAATTTCCTTATGCTAGCAAAACATTTAGTCTGTACTAATTTGTTTATAACTTACTTTTATTGTTTAGTAACGAGGTATTTTGACGAAATCTTTTGTGAAATGCAGTCAAATAAAAGCGTAACGTTAAGTCGCTGACCTGAAGAATTTACGAGATTTCGTGTTAAAATATCCCAGGTTTGTCCACAATGTGAAAAAAGGCAAAAAAACAAAAAAAAAAACAACAACCACACCAGACGGCGGCTCCTAACGAAGACAAGGTAATAAGAAAGGTTTTATCCGCTTTACGGTGGAGGAGTTTCGGTGACTTTTTTCCTGCTTTGACTGAAGCGACAGCCAACGGTCCGCGGCGCGTGTACCTGCGGGAGACTAACGGCGGCCTCTGATTGGCTGTTGAGCTGTGACACCTCTTTAACTGACGCAAGCTAGGGCTAGGCTAACTTTACATCTCTATAATTTATACTTATGGTATTTACAGTTATACATCCACAGCATCAAATTTTCAAACCAAAAATGAATATTTTACTCATTTATAACTTGTTTTTGGACAAACCTTTAAAGCCTTTAAACCTAAGCCTTTAGGTGATGGTGAAATTGAATTATAATATCATTGCTTCTATGTAGCTTGTTTATGTCGTGTATTTTATAATTTATTGTACCATTTGTGTCCTGTAGCCTATTCATATATATTTGAATTCTCTTTTATGTATTTATTTTGCCTTTAGCCTCAAGCCCCATTGATGCAAGAACTTGTTGTAGCCTATATTAACTTTTTTTAGGTAAATCATGGATTCATGTAAATACAGTGACCAAAGACCTTAAGATGTCGTCCCCTACATTAAACTAATAGATAACAAAATGATTGACATGTACAACTATTTGAATTTTTGAATATGCCTGCTGAAGAAATAAAACTGAATTTTGACTCTCTTCTATTTTGTGATAAACAACACTCTGACAGTTCTAACTTTGGGAATGCCTCCACCACCAGACGTTCATAAGGACTTCATTAACACAATTTAGTTGAAATGAAAGGAAAGTGGAGCACTTTAATCTCTGCACAAAGCCTCTGAGCTCTTGTCCTTGTCATGTTTGTGTCCTGTTCTCACAGACATCACTTTGACAGCAGGAGCAGCGCTAACAACAGGGCAGCAGCCTGTTCTACTTTTTTTCTTCCAAACTCTTTGAAAGCAGATGTTTGTCGAAGGGGCCCCAGATGTCAGCTGTGTTTGCCTGGAAGGGCCTTTTATCGTTATGTTTTGATAAAAATAGGTGAAATCTGTTACATACAGTGGTCAGTGATGATAGAAGTGTAGGACCTGTGTCCTTCAGTCTGTTTCGTGTCACAGAGATCAAAGCTGTTGCCAGGGGCCGCACATGCCAGGACTGTGAGCTGTGCAGGAGGACGAGGGCCTGCAGGTGTAATTACTGCATCAACAACAGGGCAAAGGTGCTAGTCCCATTTGGATCAGAAATATTTAAGCCATTTAAAAATCTAGTGGATCCTACAAAATAAAAAAACAAGATGCTTCCAGACTGTGTCCAGAAACAATTCAAAACCAGTCCATATGAACATTCAGGTTAAAGAAACCAAAAATCAGAACCAAAATAAAACCGAGAAGTCTGTCCAAATGAGTCACTGTGTGGAATCGTTTAGATTAAAAAAAAGACATGTTAAAATCACTGTGTAGTTTCAACATTCATTTTGTTTTCTTGGTTTAATTAAAGTTTGTATTCTCAGCGTCTGTAAATAAGAACATATGTATCGGTTAGATGCAATAAACTGAAGCTTGTGTAATCTGTATTAACTTTATTCTTTATTCACTTGTTTTTTTTAATTACTATTCTTTTATTGTCTATGACCAAAATAAAGTAAACTAACTAAAGTAAAGTAAACTATCTAAAATAAAGTAAGCTAAACTAAAAAAAATCTGAAACGCAGGCTACTCCTTTTGTTTTGTTCCACACAATGGCTCTCTGTGATAAGGATCTCCTGTTTCATGTGTCACTGCTTTGTCTGTGGCCTAATTAAGCAGCACGCCCTAAACTCTGCGTCTAACAGTAATGACAAGGCAACTTTTTTAACATTTTTAATAAATCTCAGTTCCAAACCAACAATTAATCATAAAAAAACACACAATGTAAATCCACGTTTATCTACTTCACATTATTCATTAAAAAC
Source organism: Neodontobutis hainanensis (assembly GCA_024349245.1). Lineage (NCBI taxonomy): Eukaryota > Metazoa > Chordata > Actinopteri > Gobiiformes > Odontobutidae > Neodontobutis > Neodontobutis hainanensis. Next base: position 17,115,020 of record JALDNG010000002.1, on the reverse strand, counting down.
CTCATCTATGACATTGGCAGTTTATGAGCTGTTACACAAATCAAATAAAGGTATTGGACAAAAAGCTAATTATACTTTAACATGTTATCAGCTTTATATATATATATATATATATATATATATATATATATATATATATAAAAAACGAATATGTAATACTTCATTAATGCAGAGTGCAATATCAGTGTTGTTATTAAAGACATGACATCACTACTTTGAAAGTGCTAGAGGTGTTACAGTCCCAACTACTCAGCCCAAAAAAGGAGGATCAGTTCCAAAAGTACAGCGCTCTGTGGATGGACTGACGGAGTGGCCGGCTGGAGATGGAGACTGAGAACTGGTTCTTTTAGTCGTCACAGCCCAGCAGCTCCATCCTCAGAGTGATGCGCTCGTGCCATTCCCAGGGCAGGACGCGGACGTACTGGGCGTAAAACGGAGGCTCGAAGACGTTCTTTTTGTGGCTGTTGTTGTCCACGTTGCCTTGGAACAGCTACATAGAAGATCAGAAGAAAAAAAGAATAATAGAATGAGCGTATGCAAGAAGAATTAATTCTGACATTAACTCTGCTACACAGCTCCGATAGATGACCCAACACAAATTCAGCTCATCTGTGCTTTGAGCTGATTTCTGAACAGATTACAGAAGAAAATACAGAACAAAAAGACAATAGATGTTAGCTTTTATTTAGCAATTTGTGTGAGCAAAAAAAGAGCCAACAAGTGTTACAAGACCCGTGACTCCAGGGGGCGCCGTTACAGATTTTAGTGCATCTTCTATTTTCCTACAAAACAGGAACCATAGCCCTATCAGTAGATAGTTAATGGAAACCTATAAATACAGCTGCAGTTCGGTCACATGTGTTCTCAGGTGTGTGTTCCCTTGCCTTTGTACTGACATCGAAGAGAATAGAGTGAATATAAAGTAAAGTAAAACGCTCGGATAAGAAAGCTGCTTAAACTAATAATTATCTGTTTAAATCAATTAGCCTAAACCAGTGCACACAATTGTTGGATAAAGAGATGCTTAAAACTGCAATGGCGCCCCCTGGAGTCACAGATCTTGATGTGACAGCACAAACCAGAATGTCTGTGAGCTGTAGGTTTGTGTGAGTGGTTTAGACTCTGGTGCAGGATAAGGCTCAGGGAAATGGATTTAATGATGATTGTGGAATTAAAGCTTAAAGAACTCTGTTTGTCTGAGCTCTACACTGTCTCTTACTTGCTTTTTCCTGCTGTTATGGTCGATAGAACGCACTCACATAGTCATGTAATCTACTGATAGAAGCTGTTGAAGCAGATTCTCAGACATTTGTTTAAGGCCCTAAAAGCCACACCCAGACTTAAAGTTCCCAGACAAAGCCCCAGGCAGCCTCATTATGCTGTCATTTTGTGTGTGCTCAGGAAAACTTCAAAGCTTCAGTTACATTTTTATTGGATAATCTAGGTATTAAGAACACTCAAATGAGCTAAAGGAATGCAGATTGTTCTGATTACATTTAATAACAGAACATACCATGTGTTGAATATTGGATAAATAATGATTATGAGCTAAAGCAGAAAAAACATGACTGTAAAAGGTCAGGTGTAAGGTTTTTGGTCAAATCTGGTCAAGAATGTGCAGATTCTTAGCTTTAGCGCTTTTTATGCTAATCTCATCAGACAAAGCCCGGTTTAACAGTCTTTGATGCAGAAGCACAGGTCCTAAAACATTCCTGTAGAGCTTTGAGTGCTCCATGTTGTGTTATTTGACATTATATATAGGTTCAACATATCCAGGTCAGCAGGTGAGACAGTAAATCAACAGGAAACAGGGTGAGAGCGAGGGGAATGACACTGGGCAAATGACCTGAGCTGGAATTGAACCCAGGTCTCTCAAGTAAGTGGTATGCGCCCAACCAGGTGGGTCAGGATTTTATGACGTGCAGTGTTTCCTGATGCCATTGTTTCAGAAATTACTGTATGAATGATCAAGAAATAGTGCAATACAGCTTTTAAATTAGATATCACAAACTTTAAAGTGTCACAGAGTAACTTTTGTCCAGTAGATATACAACATTTTACACAATAAAACTCTGATTAAGCAGATGTCTGACCTTATCGGCGCCGGTGTTCTCATCCCTGACCACACTCCAGGTCTCTCCGTCGTTACTGTAGGCCACTTTGAAGACCGACACAAACTGCACCACCCCAAAGTCCTTGGCTCCTTGAGTAATGATTCCTGTGATGCGCTTGGTCTTCTCCAGATCCACCTGGGAAATACAAAATAAAGAGGTTATCTTCAAAAGTAAAAAAGTTTGTTGGTGGATTGGGGATGTGTATGAGCTGATATTTGTCCCACTAGAAACTGAATGTAAACACATGTTGAATATGTTGAATTTGAAGTTGTCAAACTGAGTCAAGTATGAATTTAAAAAGAGTAAATACATTGTTTGTTTTTTTAAAGAAATTGGAGTAAATTTAACTGAATTAATTTGCTTTGGAATTGCTTTTGCTAGTTCACCCAATACTTTCAACTTCAGTTTGACAATTCAATGTCAGTTCTTAAATCCATTTTTTTGAGCCGCACATCTGGGTCACGGAGAGAGCTGTAGATAATCGATCCCAGATTTAGAGAACAGTGATGTGTAGCTACCATTAGCCTACAGTAGGTGGACTATATTGTGGCAGATGAATGTGCCCGCTGCCACCGGAGCTGACTGGAGCGATGGGCGGAGTCGGGGGTGTCTCAGAAATGAGGTCTGCATTAGAAAATGTGGCGTGAACCTGATGCTCTAAACTCCGGCTCTACAGCCTCCACTGCTCCTCTCGGAAGCCCCTCATGCCCCGTACTGAGCTGCCCCGTACTGAGCTGCCCCGTACTGAGCTGCCCCGTACTGAGCTGCCCCGTACTGAGCTGCCCCGCACTGAGCTGCCCCGCACTGAGCTGCCCCGTACTGAGCTGCCCCGTCTGTCTGGTCTGATGAGGCACTAATGATTAAAAGGACTGCCTGGATTTAAAACAGGTATATTTAAAGTTGAGGGCCACATAAACTCTCACTTTGGGCTTTGTGACTTTATACATATCTGCTTTACAGTCTTGATAATTACGTTTCTGACTGTTCTGTTTTAGCAGTGGGTATGTAGGAGATCACAAATAACTGAGCGTCACTGTCCTCTAGTTTAAACTCTATCTTCCCTTAACACCGAGGACCAAGTGTATGCATAGTCCTGATATATCACCTGGAGCCACTCGGAGCGGTTGTTGGATGCGGGGGACCAGGCGTTGGTCTTCCCCTGCTTGTCCAGTCGGGCATACTGAGCGTGCCACGTGAAGGTGTCGATGCCCCAGGTGCGGAAGGTGCTCGACGCTGACAGCTGGTTGTCTGAGATGAGGCGAGACTTCATCCCCTGCGGCTCTGAGCAACCTGCCGTGTTTGAATAAACTGTGAATCAAGAGCAAAGAGACGGAGGCGGGCAGAGAGGAAATCCAAAGCAACAGAAAGAGAAAAAGGGAGCAGACAAAGAGAAATACCCAGTGAGACACCCAAAGCAAAGGAGAACTAGAATCATGGCAGTGGCTGAAGACATTGCGTGTAGATGCTGAGGCTAGTTGTTGAATTTTGTTGAATTAGCTGAAAGTTTGTTAGAATTTGGATAGCAGGCTTTACGTTAGTTGATACTGAATCCTGTTTCCTACAGTAAGACTCAAACCACTAGACTGTCGTGAACACAAGGGAGACTAAGACAGAAAGGGCTTAACACCTTTAAGCTAGTAAGTGTGAGGCATTAAGCACTCATTTTTGTCCCCTGTGGAAATACTCCAGATGATGCTGATTTACTGAACAGAAATTGTTTAAATGTGTAAAACCTCTATTCATGAGTCTAAGGAAATAAAAATATATGTAAAATCAGTGCTTAAAGTTATGATTATTGTTAAAAATAATAGTCTTTGTTGAATTTTCTAAACTTTGAAACCTAAATGAGTGGTGGATAAAGAGTTAACAAAGTTTAAAATTAGATGTTTATGGGGGGAAAAAAAATGAATTAATAAATATTAGTTTGGAATTGTATAAAACTAAAGTGACAGCACACTAGATATATTTATTTTGCCTCAGCATCCACACTATTAACATGAGCCAAATGTGGAAACAGAAAGATTAGACTTTGGACAGATGCAAAAACAGACAAATGTTTGTGGCTGTGGGTAAACTGCATTTAGCAAATTCTCTCAGTGTCAAACTTCTTACAGTGTAACCACAGCAATGAAAACCACACAGTACAAAAGAGAGTCAGGGGAAATGCCTGCACAACATGTCATTTTCTCACTTAACAACACTGGTGACAGCTGAGTCAAGTGCCGTTTGCTTTATGTTATGGACTAATGCTGAAGTTTTTTGTTTTTTTACCATTGAGTTCACAGCCCACCAGCTCCATGCGCAGTGTGCAGGCTCTACGACACACCACGGGGATGATACGGATGTACTGGGCGACAATGGGAGGGTCAAACAGGTTGGTCTTTGTGCTGTCGTTGTCTACGTTGCCCACAAAAACCTAATCAACAGAAAATAAATAATGAGACAGAATAAAAAGGGTGTAAACCGGTCACAGGATATAGTCTCACCTTGTCTCTCCTCTGGCCCTCTGCTTTGTAGGTGGTGTATGTTTGACCGTCCAAACTGCTCGCTATCTTAAAGGCTTTGATGTACTCAGCTGCGCCCAGTCGGCTGGCTCCTTGGGTAATGATGCCAGTCAGTCTCATCTTTTTCTGCATATCAATCTGTGAAAAAGGGGCCACATACATACAGCCAAATTTGATCTGGAGTGGGCCAGTAAAAACAACTCCAATATTTTCCTTTTATTTTAGTTAAAAGAATGAAATTATAATGTCGGTGTCTCTTCAGTCTCAACTAAAAAAGGCTAATGTTGGCAAAAGCCTTCAGCTGTAGGTTTTCACCAACTCACTTCACAATATTTCCTTGATGCTAATGCTATTTTGATGTAAGAACATATCTAACTGTCACTGCTGCATTTCGAGCTCTCAGCTACAGATCATTTATCTTTTCTCCTCTCAGTTCCTGCAGCTGGTGTCTTTTTCTTGGAAAACTCTACAACCCGTGTCTACTTTTTTCTTTTTTTGAGACATTTTGGCTAATGAAGGTCCCACAGAGGATTATTTCATCAGCAAAAGAGTAACTGCTGCCATCTGCTGTTCAGTTCTTGGTTTTACACTAAAACAGTGCGACCCCCCGTGGACAGGTTAGGAACTGACTCCCCTGATCTAAAATGATGTCTTAAGACTCATTCATTTATCTACAATTATATATTCAATAAACTCATCTGGCATCCCTCACCTCGATCCAGGGGTTCCTGTCGTGTGAAGCCGACGTCCAGGCGTTGACGATGCCTTGGTTATTCAGTCGAGCTAACTCCGGGCCCCAGCGCTGAAGACCCATAATGCCGTAGTGTACAGACGACGCAGAGATCTGAGACTCCACAATAGCTCCTCCCTCCATCCCCAGCAGAGATATACAACCTGCAACACATTTACACATTAGCACAATAGTCAGGTATCATATTTAGTAATTAATTAGTATAATATGAAATTCTAAGAGGAAGTGAAATGTGAACGTACGTAGCTGGCACTGCTTTCCAACATACGGCGAGGAGCACTGGCAGGTGTAGTCTCCGTCCAGGTCTCTGCATTTTCCTCCATTCTTACAGGGCTGGTTGGCACAGTCATTCACATCTAAAAAAATTTAAATAAAAAGCAAAAAAACTAAGTCTGAGAGGGCTGTGTACTATTGACAAAATTATTATATTGTGCTTTTTTTTAAAAGAATATTGCAATAGCAATTTTATTGTTTTTGATTTTTCAAACATGCTACATTTTCAGTGCACAACAAAACATGTCATATAATATTAATATTAATATAAATTTAAACTGTACCACATCGTGTCCAAACTGTGCACAGACCTGGAGCAGATTTATGTTTATTTATTTAATTAGTTTACCTTTAGTTAGGTCCATGTCATAAAATACAATAGTTTAAATAAATAATCCAAAAGAGCGATGACCTTTTATTTTAAGGCAAACACTAAAATATTAATAAATTAATAAATAGAATTGCAGCTCAGTGCCCTATAGAGATTCCCTGCACTTCTTCTTCTCTCCTAAAGGGGTAGTATGCAATTTTTTTAAACATGTAAAAAAAAACAGTGAACTCTGGTAAGTTTTGATCAAGCCTCTCTCATGGAAGCAGAAATAAAAGGAGAAATCCAAAGGCAAATGGCATTTTTTTACACAATTACAAGTGTAAAACTCATGTTTACAGCCTGGTACAAAAGATGGTGATGGTCCCTAGAGCTAGGTTTTTACTACATGGGGGGTGGATTTTTTGATTAATATACATCTGTTTATGCTATCTGAAAACTATTGTTTTACTCTGCAGTAACAGCAGAAAAGCCCGGATGTAACCACCGTTTTATTGCCCCGGGGTAACGACAATATCGGTGGATGTGGGAGCAATGGGCAGAAGACATCCATATTTATTTACAATCTATGGGTTCCATTCAAGTGTGAACCATAGACGACCTTAGACCAAACAGGAAGAGCTTCATTAAACATGCCCCATTAATATTTGGGCTAACAGCCCCATCTAGTGTCTTTATTAAAAAATGCTTTTTTTTTTCTATTTGGTGCAGTTACAAATGCAGCTGAGAACGGATCTGTTTTTTTAGCTGAAGAACTAAACTAAATAGATTGTTTAGAATTTTAGAATTAGAATTTGAAGATGCAGCTTTTTGCACTGGGTTAAGGATTGTCTGTTCTCTCGCCAAATTGATGATAGCAATTGATCAGTAAAGGCCTTATTTGTTTGTACAGCTAGTGCCAATATGTATCTATCTCAGACCATGATAACATTTGGGACAGACCTTAATTTCATGCTCCTGTGTTTGGTAAATTTAGTACAACATTTTACATTTCATCATGGCTCAGTTTGATTCTTATATAATTCTACAAATTAACATAACTTCTTTAATATTCACTGTTGTGCTGCCAAATGTCCACAAGGGGGCGTCTATGCCCCATTTAAACTACACTTTAAACTGCCACAGACTGAGGCACCCTTGACTCTTTACAGTCAATATTCCCACAAAGGACCTCTAGTGGCTAAAGATAATTGACAAATGAATTCTCTCAGGGCTTTTTGTGCCTTTTAGTCCCGTTGGCCCAGATCCTCCCACTTCAGACTCAAACTGAGACACACTGTCACACTGACCCGAGGGACCAGACATCACGCGTCGACAGCAGTTGGACGACAGCTTGACGTAAAGCCACATGGAACTGTTTTAATTCTTGTTCCCGTTAACGCTAAGAGGATTGGACAGCACTTGAAAACAACTGCCTTGCTGCAACACAAGTTTGACCAGATCAAGATCAAGACAAAGTCCGCTATATGTCCAGTTTGAACTACTCAGTCCGTAGCACATAGAGACCAGTTTAAACAGGCCAGCCCTGAGGACAGGGTGTTTGGATGAAGATGGAGTTGTTCTAACAGCTTTTGGTTTTCGAGCTATTAATTGCGGAGGTTTGAATGTGCCACTCTGCTTCTGAAGGCATTTTCTCACCTTTAACTCTTTTGTGAAGAACTCACAAAGTTACGCAACATTCGTTAGGTTCGATCATTTTTGGTTTCACTCTATAGTTTGAGCCTTCTGTAGATGGTGAATGTTTGACCAGGGTAGGACTTAAAGTTCTGGTTTAAACCAAACGGGAAAGCCCCGGGAAAGCCCCGTAACTTTACTTTATATAAAAAGTTATCTTGAAGAGGAAATAAAACTGTTATAACAAAAAAACTGCTTCTGTAGTATTGAGACTGTTTAGGGCAACCTGTGTTTTTGTTTAGTCTGTATATGTTTTTATGTATATTTTTGGTAAAGTGTGTCTGTATTGGAGTAATAGTGATCAATAAAATGTGTTTGCCCTACTTTAGCAGCTGCTTTTGTCTTTTATACCATTACAGTGAATAGCAGCCGGGTCGTCCTCAACAGTAGCTAATGTAAGTCATATTTTGTTTTCACTTCTAACTATAAATTAGAAGTTCAAGTCCAATCCGTGACGTCTGACTGACCTAAAATTAGCTGCAGACGGCAAAAACACTACAATTGGTGGTTAAGGCTGTAGGCTTAGGGAGGAATGAGTCAATACACCCAACTGCACTGCACTTTTCAAATCCTATTCTAGTCCAACGTCTTGTTTTTTTCCCATTAGGACATCGGTTCAGAAGTATGTTGAATTCTTCAGCTCATTTGGTGAAGCTTACCACAATAAAAAAAAAGAAGTGGAGCTGTGCAGAGGAAGGCTGCTGCATGCTAAGAGACTTGGAGTGGCCTGGCCTTTTGCTAATTAGCCAAAGAAAATGAGCACTGAGCCACTGAAAGGACCCTTTTCATTAAAGCTCAGAGCTGAATACACTCCTCTTACACGGCTGAGGCTATGACAAGATGGAAAAACCTTCACGTTCTTCACAGTGGTGCATGTTTGCTTCTTTTTATTAGGCCTTACACTCTCCTGTTTCTATATACAGTAGCCGGTGGATGATCTTGTCCGTCCTGCTATAGTTTAGGTGTTGTGAGTGTTGTGTGACGGGTTTCAGGGGGAACTTACTGATCTGGCAGTGCACTCCCTCAAAGCCTGGCTGGCAGCGGCAGATGTACTCATTGAAAACGTCTCCTCGTCTGGTGGGAGCGAGCACTTCACAGGTTCCATCGTTCTTACAAGGGTTGGGACTACAGGGGCCTGAAGGAGAGGAAATCAAGTTCTGGTGTGAATATTCACAAAACAGACTTTATAAATTGCATAAAATAAAGCAGCATGAGTATTTAGGGTAGAGGTCTACCTGTCTCTGTGAGGTTACAGGTGTCTCCTCCGAAGCCATCTGCGCAGATGCAGATGAAGGACTCCTCTCCGACTGCGGTCACACATGTTCCTCCGTTCAGGCAAAGATTCACCTCACAGTAGTCACCTGAGGGAAATAATAACAACACATCAAATCAAATGCACTTAGGGATACCGTTTCTGGAGTAAGATAGCATTGCATTGTATTGTTACCGTAACAAACAATCTGTAATAGGGCCATTAAGATTTTATAAAGCAAGGTATGGTGTTGGAAAAGTGGAAAAGATGCCCTCTTCCTTCAGAAGGTGTGAATATCAAGCAACAAACTGCTTAATAAACAAAAAATTTATTAGTGTAATTCTTCGTCCAAACAGGTTACAGATGGAATTCATAAAATGATGCATTAAAGTAAGTACGTCCCCACAGAAGACTTTGCAAATGCATGAAAATGGGGCATAAATGGTGAAATGATTGACAAACACATACTGATGATAAAGACTCAAAGGCCCTTGAAAGGATAGCTATTGACTGTGGCCCCTCAGCACTTTGAGTGTGACACCACTGGTGGTTTGAAATAATCCTGTTTGTACCAGCAGCAGATGTGTGCTGGTAGACTCGTGGTGCCTCTGCTATGACTGCGACTGGGCTGATGACTCATTTAGATCATGGCTAACGGCCGGGAGACACCTCAGGGGGCGTGGCCTGAGTGCATTTACCGTGAGTCACCGTGAAGCGCAATTTTGACACAGCTGTAGATTCAGCTTAAAACTTTTAAAAAGTAAAAAACATAAAAAATACAGTACTTGACTCGAGTGAGAAGATTAGCAGATTATAACAGTCCACTGATTCAAGGGAAGTAGAACAAGAGGTCTAAGTTGGAAAAAAAACATAAGCCTGTAAGGTAATTTAGCAGGCCGTCCTTGAAGCTGAGAAAAGTAAAAAGCAGGCGGGAGACACTCTAAGCCGGAGAAGTTTATTGACCCTCAGTTCGGGACCAGAGACAGTTGAATACTCAACACAGTGTGGTAGTATTGAACATTCAGGTCTGCCGTACTTGTACGTATTTGTCAATAACTGTCCTGGACACATCTATTCTGTGGTTCTCGCTGCTTGAGGTTTCTCTCGGTTTTTTCAGTTTTTCCCCTGACCCTGATGGAGGCTCTGAGGACTAGTTCAGCCTGTTTGTCTATTTGTTGCCTTTTGTCTTTGTGAAGCCCTTTGAGACAATTGTTGTAGTGATACTGGGCTATAGAAATAAAACTGAACTGAATTCCACTACTGAGGTTTATAAAGGCTTGTACTGTGTCACTTTCAATGAAACAACGTAATAACAACGCTAGAAATTTAGCCTCGAGACAAGGCTTAGAGTCAAGTTATCTGTCCAAGGATATCTCAGATCAGAATACAGCACAGACCGCAAAAGATTCTCCAACAAAGCCAAACAAATTGAACTTAGTCTCCAACTCATTTTTACTCTGTCTCGTCTAAGTCTCAGAGGTCTAGACTAAGACCACAAATGGTACCTTTGTTGGTTTCTGGGCGTTGAAAACCCTGGCTGTAATAGCCGTAACAAAAAGTTACAAATAACTCAATGATAATTTAATAAAGTAAAGGTTTACGTATATAATATGGACATCAGTCGTGAGCCTGCCTGAAATGTAGAGAGCCCGCAGGCAGAAACAGGGGGCTTTATCCTGGGCCCAGGTGTCTCCCATCAACTCAGAAGGGCCCAACTTCAAGCAAGAATATGCAATGAGTGAAAGCATAGGCTGGGGCTGAATAAACACCTGTATCATTTTATATATTATTGAAAATCTTGCTTCAATTCCACCTCCTTCACCAAACACTGACCTCCATGAGTCTGGACCTGGTCTAGGACTGGACTTGGACTGTGTGGTCTCTAATACAGTGTATCAGTACTTTCTGGTTTCCGTCGATGTGGTCCTGACTACAACACTCTAGTTTTCCAAATAATATTCAGACCTTTCTTGTCTGACCTCTTTGAACCTGATAAACAGGCTTGTCCCTCACCAACTTGTTCCTGCTTCCTGATGACAGAGAAGTGATTTACTCAGCAAATAATCTATGTAATATATGAATATAGAACACACCTAATAACCAAAAGTATCAGCGAGGTCACATTTCCATGGCATGACAAAGCTCTGTTGTTTCAGTAGAGGTCAGGACGGTCTGTGTGCGGGATAAAGAGCTTGCGGGATTATCCAAAAGGTTGCTGCTCTTTCAGGAATGAGCCCTTACACAACATGACGGCGCAGGAGCTCACAAGTAGTTCAGCACATGGGCACACCTGAGAAAACGTCACTGTACACAAACATGGCAGATGCACTGGCTTCAGACTGGAATACATAAGCGCCGTAAACTGTGGATTGCCAAAAAAACCTATGCTAACTGAATACTTTTGTATGTTTCAGATACATAATTAATTTAATGCAGACGCTCTAAAACCCAGCTGCGTTTTTATAACCACAGGCTACCATAATGATATTATTCAAGTGCCTCTTTCACAATAACAACCTGGCATCTTGGTTCAGACAACGGTTATAACCAGTGTGTTACAATAGTTACAGAGACTATTCTGTAAAGACACTACAGACATGACAGACATTGTTTATCAAGCTGTTCCCACCTGCTGCATGTGTCAATCCCATTAACAGGAAAATCTGAATCCTACAAGAAGTAAGTTAAGTTTTATACTGGTTTTACTCTTTAAAATAACATAACAAATATAAAAAACAGGAGGCAGAACAAGTGTAAAAGTATTTCAGTAAAGGGCAAAATGAATGAGACTTCTTGCTTGGGGGCTCCAACTAGCTTAGTTACTCAACCACAATTTCTGTCCAAAGCAATGAATCAGATTGACAACGCAAACAAAGGCTAAACTAGCAGTAAGTACTTACCTCGAACTGAACACAGAAGAAGAACAAAAAACAGAGTAAGTGATGTTAGATAAACTCTGATTACATTTCCAGAACGTTTCATAGTTGATTTTCTTCTGAGACTTTGTTTAACTTGAGTGAACTCGAAGACGAAGCGACAACCTCTACGATTTAAAACAAGTCAATAAAATGTTGTCAGGAAATGTCCTACAGTAGCGATGTGATGATGACTGAGGAAGAGCTCCTACTGTTTCTCGATTAAAGTGTAGCTTACTTAGATGGGAGTGACGTCAACGAGGGGCGGAGTCCCCAGCTAGCGTTAGCTTACAACCAACCGTTAAAAAACGTTTCTGTTTTTGTTGTAATTAGTACTTTTACCAAATAACATGAAATAATATACTTTAAATCATCAGTAGTAAGAACTAGTGTTGTATTTACTATTTTAAGTGGATTTTCATGTCCACAAGGATCTAAATAAAATCAGCTATTGACGTATAATGAGCCCAAGAATTACAAAAAAGAAACGGTTTATTGTAACTTGCTAGCATTAGCTTTTATTAGTCCATTGCTTATTCGTGGGAAAAGTTGTTTGATAAGGAACTGTTTTTTTATTTACTATCTATGGGAACTGTTCACAACAGAGATAAACCTTTCACAAAGCTTTGTCGCCACCAAGTGGATTTCTTGGTCTATAGCAGGGGTGGGCAATTATTTTTTTTCCCAAAGGGCCATAATATTATTATTATATTAAACGAGACTACACGGTGAACTCACTTATGCTCAATACTGTTTTGCCTGTAGTTTAAAGTTTGAAAATATTTTAAATATTTTAGTTTAAAGTAAATTTGTGATTAAATGGGTCAATGTTTTAAAAGTTGGCTGGTATTTACATTAGGTTAGTTCTCAAAATGAAAGCTTTGTGTTTTACATTTTGCCCAAATCAGTAAACTAGGTGGTTTGTAAGAAAACCATGAAGACTGTTTTTGGATTCATTTTAGTAATGTTTGGTTCACTGTGGTGGCTAGCTCAGGACTTTCTGAGTCATTAACCACACAAAAGAGGAAAGTCTTAACTATTCAATGTCTGTTCATTTCAGGTTTCTCTCCACTCTATCACAGCTCTATCTTGCTTATGTTCAGATTTATAGGCTTTAAAATACAAAGATGGAGGTTTGTGACAACAATTAATTTACTGTTTTGCCTATTTTTAATTTTTAAAATGTAACATTAGTATCATCTACATGCATAAAAATAAATTAAATCTACTCATCTACATGTTATACAGAGGCATTTATGGCTCTACAGACCTGAGACATTTGTGTAGCTGCTCCGGCCTAGAACAGTTGGGGTTAAAAGGTTAAACTGAGTTGCCTGTTCGTTTGTTCTGTTCAACTTAAGCTTCTTGTATTAACCACAGCCCATATTCACAGCTGGGGCTTATTGGTCCTGATGTTTATTTGCACAATTCTAGGACATAATATCAGACCATGTAGCGGCACAATACTACTATTCCACTTTTATGTATAACCCTTTTGTTTAGAAAATAACTACAGTGTGACAACACTGTTTGTAAAGTTTGAAATATTGTCGTGCTTCAATGTAAGAGTAATAATCAAATTGTTAGGGTTTGTGATTTTGTAAAAAATAAATAAATGATATACAATATTGTAAGATTTGCCTGCACTTCGCCCTTGAAAAATGTACAGAGGGCGTCAACGTGCTGGCGTCACACGCACCCTCATCCAATCAGAATGCCGCTATGCAAATCACGGACTCTTGTCGGAAGTCGACGGCGGATAAGAAGCTGTAGCTAACTGTTTCTGCTGTTAATGCTAGGACCAGGGCCGGGACTCTGCCATACCTCAGGGCGTTGCGTAAATGAATCAGACATGGTATAACCACAGAAATCTTCCACAACAAAGAAGACGAAAAACACACACTCTAATGATTCTGTGTCGCATTTAAATAACAGGGTTTATCTCTAGCGGGCAAGGTAGGTAACAACACGATGTTATTTATATATTTTGTGCATCGATGAATGGTTAGCTTGTTAAATACAAGTCTTATTAATATTGCCAAGCTACAATTTAGCGTGTTTTGTGTTTTAAACTGATATAAATGCGAAAGGGGGTTATGCAAAAAATGTATATGTGCGTTTTGTGTCGAAGATGATGCTACGGGGTTGGTATCTTATGGTCAGGTGGGAATAAATCGTCATTAACCCAACCATTTTCTGGATTTATTATGCATTGACATTTTGAGTGGACGTGTTTTTACCCGTTTCCTGGAGGTATTTGGAAACGCCTTTTCTTTGCTGTCAGTCGTGACTAAAGACAGAAGATGTGCTAAAATTAGGCATTTTTTGTGCGAGTTTTTTCTTAAGTTAACCCTCACCTTGGGGTGTATAGTTATCGCACTTTAACTCCAGATGAGTCAAAACTGCTTAAAATAGTTCTTCCGGATTCGCCTGCAGTTGTACGGGAAGGCTATTAATGGACAGACGGAGTTCAAAGAAGGAAATTCAGTAACGTAAGGAAGGGTTTAGTCGTGAAAGATGCGTTAAGTGTTGTCTAAAATCAAGAGAAACTGAGATGAAGCAACTAAAATTGTTTTTTTTTCTCTCTTCTTTAGGTCTGACCATTTCACTGTGACCTTGGAGTTTGAACCTAGTCTTTTCTGGAAGTTTGCTTGACAATTTTATTGTAAGTAACAACTTGTTTATAGCGTTAATCAGCCTTTAATTCTCTGACACTACTTTTAATAATTATTGTAATATAAGAGACAACCATAAAACAAATGTAAATGTGGGGAAATGATAGTTGGAATCAAGGACGGGTTTCTTAAGTAACTGTCAAAACACACCCAACTTTCATATAAATACCTGCCAATGGGGCTTAGAACTAGAACTGCACAAAAGATCACACCCTTTTCTCAAAGTATGACTTGTATCGCAGTCTTATTGCATTTCCTGTGATGGACATTTACTCTTTGCCTCCAAGTCGAACTGTGGTGTGTCTAAATAAAAACTTTACCAGAATAATATTGATATTGATTTAGCTCCTGCTCTGTCAAGTGGAAGTTAGTCCAGAGCATTGCATTTCTTATTTATGTTTGGCTTTTTATTGATAGATTTTTGACAGTAGGTTGAGGGTAAACCAGGTGAGAGGGTTTTGGGCAAATAGACCTGTCCAGGATTCAGACCAAGTCTTCCAAAACTTCAAAAAGTACTTTGTATAACACAGAAGGTATTTGCATGCATTTCTTTGTTGTAAAGATTGCATTCTGCTCTAAATGTTCTGAATTTCACACAGTGTAATATCATTCTTTTCCTGTTTCTCATTTGCTTCCTGTTCCTCTTATCGTTATGAATGTTTGTGCTGCCTCTTGTTTAGCATCGTTGTAAATGAGAATTGGTTCTCGGTTTACTTTCCTGCTTAAATAAAGGTTAAATACTGACATAGCATTTCATTCTGTTCCTACATACATTTAAAGGACATTAACGTGGGCATCTTAACTAAAAATATGGGCCATATTTATTGTATAAATGTATCTTATGGACCACACATTAAAAAAACAAACGCTGAAGTAGTATGTCATGAATGTGAAGTGTGTAAGGTTCAGTTTCTTTTGCTTCTCGTTTCTTCTCGAGTGAGGATTAGCTCTCGTCCTATCAGCTGCTCCCAAAGTGGACCACAAAGCCAGACTCACTTGAGACCTTAGGCCAAGGTGTCCCCAAAGTGGTACAGTACGCTTTCTGGGGACTTTTCAGACTCTTTTGGTGACGCGTATTAGAACCAGCCCACACCACAGTGGAAACAAGGCTATAGGCGATCTTTAAGACCAGACTGAAGATGGAATGTAGTTTTGTAACTTACTGGAAGCACCATAAACCTGTAAATAGATATTAGAATGGTACGACAGTGTAGACCTGTGGAACTTACTGGATCATTGCAGTAATCACCTTTATCCTCGGTGTAACCAGGAGGATTACTATTTAGTTAATGCAATTTACACAAGCTGTAATATGATTACTGTGAGTTTATTAAAAACAGACAGGGCTTTATTTAACTGAGTTTCCCAGATTCTTCTAATAAAGTGTGTCGTTCTGATTGTAATTTCCAGACCCACCATGAACCCCCACGACTCCGACGTGAACACCATCTCCCCGGAGCTGCCGGCCATGTTTGACGGCATGAAGCTGGCGGCGGTGGCCACGGTGCTCTACATCATCGTGCGGTGCCTGAACCTAAAGAGCCCCACTGCGCCCCCTGACCTCACGTTTCAGGACACGCACCTGAACAGATTCCTCCTCAAATCCTGTCCTCAGCTGACCAAAGAGTGAGTACTGTGTGTGTTCTTACTTTGTTTTGTCATTCAGGATGTTGCCATGGAAATGCCACCTTCAGTTGCGTATATGTTTTTTTTTTTATATATATATAATTGTGGACTTCCCCTGATGGTTAGAGAGAGTTTACAGGGTTTATGAAAAACCTGTCTATCGCCATGTTTCCTCTGTGGGGTCAGAACAGGACGGTTTTGAGTTCCTCCTGAAGAGGCTTGTGTTTCCTCTGCCGGGTCCAGAGAGAGACGTCTGCTGCAGAAACAGAGACGTCATCGAAGACACACAAAAGTCGTGTCTCTATTTGAAAAATAAAATTTGAATTGGATTTGAAGCAGACTTTTCAGATATTCAACTGTTTCTGTTTATTCCCATCTTTCTGAACATTACATTCTCAGAGCTGCAGCAGGTTCCTGTCATTTAGAAACTCAATATTTGAGGCACAGGTCCTGCTTGTGTTTAATGCAGTGGAGACAATAATGTTTAAATTCATAAAGCCAGGTTTAAAACCACAAATACACACATCCTTGTTCAGGTAGCTGGGTTTAGCTAAACCTGCGCTGCAGAGATTGACCAACAAACAGGAAGAGGCGGGTTTTTAACTTGACAAATCAACAAGCATTCCCTTTTTCTCTTTGTTATCAACATGGATACACTGAAAGATGTTAGCGTTGATGCTAATGTCTTTAGAAAATGCTAACAAATGGAGCACTAAAGAATTTTCTGGAAGGAAAAGATTTTTGAGCTTTTCTTTCTAGTGGCTTAGCGTATCCTAAATACATGCACGCTCTTTTCTTTGGCCAATGTCCTTGTTTAATTTAGTGTTAGTTAATGTTCGTTTTTATTCGCAGATTTACTTTGCAAAGACTGTTGCAGCGGTTTGTTGTTACTTCATATCGGCTGCATTCTAATGAATTGTTGCAGTGATTGTCTAAAACAAATCTTGTGGTAGGCGGATAATAGTTGCCTACAAATTTTCTGGCAGAAGGTGCCTCCGTTTTGCAAACGCTTTCAACAAGAGCCTTCCCAGATGGTTCTGTGGAACAGTCATGTGAACAGTCCTTCAGTATATGACCACAAAGCCGGACCCGCTTTTGAGGCTCAAAGTGGTACAGTTCGTTTTTTGGGGACAGTCTGGACTCCACTTTTTGTGGAAGCACACCAGAACCAACCTACATCGTACCGTCTTGGAAACAAGGCTCACGTCAGTATCTACTCCACCAATGGTCAGTTTGAATTGGGTTACACTGACCTATACACAAAAACTGTCTATTTAGCACTTCAATAATTGTGAACTTATGAGGCTTATCATTTAAATGCATATTGCGTGTTTTATGGATGTTACCTAACCTAATTCCTCTTACACTGAGACACTTTCCCTTGATCACTAAATCTAAAGTCCACTTCAGAGAGGGTAAGGCTTGTTGTGTTCGGACTTCCTCTTCACTTGTAGCTGTGTTGATGCAGCTGCAAATCAGTTTCCTCTTTCTGCCTCTCCCTTCTGTTATGTAATAGCCTCACAGTTGCTGCTTTAAATCCCCTTCAGTGACAAAAGTGTGACGGAAACCACTATACATCCACTGTGTCCACTGCAGTGTCCTCTTGCCCAAAGCTCTGGGCCGTGCTTAACAACACTTCCTGCTGTGAAACTGATCTGTATTATGCAACGACGCCAGGTGTCATTAGGGCACGTGAAGTCCTGCCAGCAAAGTCACAAAAGCATACGACACCCCAAAGACGACAACATCCGCGAGTTTCCTTAATCCTCTGTTAACAAACACCGGGATGTACGTAAGAATTTAATTGTGGTTTCAGGGGGTTATCTAATGTGAAAGGTTGAGTAAAACATTGGCAAAAAATGCAAATGGACTCGCCCTGTGGTAAAACAATCTGTGTGTATGTGTTGGACTAAAGATAGAAATACAGGCATGAGTTTTACTCTGGGTGTATACACTGACTTTTTCCAGTGATTTTCCCCTTTTAATAAATTTTCACCAACTCTCCATTAACAACCACTTTGGGGTCCCAAGTGAATCTGCTTTGTGGTCTGCTTTGGAAAGAGCGTAGACAAACACTGCAGTGAGCTGATTGAAATATTGAGTCTGTAAATGAGAGGAACCTGCTGCAGCTCTGAGAATGTAACGTTCAGAAAGATGGGAATAAACAGAAACAGTTGAATGTTTCCTCCAGCCTCTCACTGCTACAACAGCATTTACTCTGATTTAGATTCAGTATTAACAATGAGCCAAGTATTTTTTTATTTCAAATACCTTTTTTTTTTTTTTTTTTTTTTTTTTAAATGGCGACAGGACTTTAGTGTTTTTTCGATGACGTCTCTGTTTCTGCAGCAGACATCTCTCTCTGGACACAGCAGAGGAAACACTAGTCTCTTTCTTGAACCTCCTCCACACATTACTACAATGAGGCTATCTGCTCTGGGTCATAGATTAATGTGCAGCTTCCAGAAAGGCTCAAGCTCAATTGCACTTAGACACTAGAGTTGATTACATTGTCAGTAGAAGGCTGCTGTTGGACTGACGGCTCTGTTATGTAACAACCTGTTTTCTAAACGTGGTATTTGTTGGAATTGTTGTAAAAGACGAGACGATAAAAGGTTAAGGCACTTTGTCTGTTATCTGCTTTATTTTCTGTGCTTATTTATCCTTCACCAAACACTGACCTCCATGAGTCTGGACCTGGTCTAAGTCTGGACTAACTCTGTCTCCATGAGTCTGGACCTGGTCTAAGACTGGACTTCCTTGTATCTATGACGGTGTACTGTAGACTGGTTCTGCTCTTGATTTCGACCCAGACCTGACCCATACTAGATTGAGACTAGACTCAAGACCAGCTTAGATTTCCAGTCTGACTTGTCTTTTTTTTATTATTTTTTTTATTTCTCTTATTATTTAGTCTACAGAAAGGGTCAGAGAAAGCACAGGTGCAGCAACCAGTAACTGAGCAACACATTCTCATTAAACATTTATTTTTATTTGGTTATTTATTAATATTTTAAAAAACATTTTTGGAAATAAGACTATTTATGCAAATTAAGTTCTACCTTTTTTGTCTGTCTTAAAAACCACTGATTCAAACAAGTGACTGGATAACACTATGTAAATTTATTCCTCACGCTGGTGTGACTAAAACAAGTCCTCCCACAGTTGCTTTTTTTTTTTTTTTTTTTTTTTTTTTTCCCCATTAGTGACAATGTGGTAAACATTTTTAAATCATGTCACTGCAAAAAAGTAAATACTCAAAGTATCAGTATTTGTGCAAGTTATAGAGTCACCTTTTCTAAATTAACAAAATTGTTCCTTTTTAAAAAGGGCAGCCATTTTTCATAAAGCTTAAGTGCCTTTAACTTAACTTAAGCTTAAGTTATTAACTGCATGACTAAATCCACCAGGGGCAGATGACATGATTAACAGGTAATATATACAACAGGTTTTCTGAAAAGTGTAGATTATGTGCTTTGTTCAGAAACTCATCTTTTATCCTCAGGATGGAAACGGGTCCGTTTTGTTTCCTCAGGTACATCCCTCCGTTGTTGTGGGGTAAAAGTGGACACCTCCAGACGGCCCTGTATGGAAAACTCGGTCGGGTGAGCTCTCCCCATCCCTGTGGAATCAGGAAGTACCTCCCAATGCAGGACGGGGCCACTGCGACCTTCGACCTGTTTGAGCCTTTGGGCGACCATCAAACCGGAGGTAATCGATCGACAGGTCACATGACCGTCTGCCCTTACAGAGCCCTGTCCTCGTGTGCTCTTTCTGCAGCGGACAGTGCAGAAAGAGCTATTTAGTGAATTAAACATGTCTGCCTGAACTTTAAATCTGATGACTGAAGCCTAAAGTAATCTGATGCCTTCTAGAGCAATGACATTAGATGCAGTTTCACTTTGGACAATATTTAAAATGCAGTGTACAACTACTCCAGATGCCTTTGTTGAAACCTTTTCTTGATTATGTCCTGGAGTCTGAGAACATCCAGACATGTTTCCTGACTTCAATAAAACTCCCATATAGTATTTTTATATCCAAGTGCCTTCTTAGCACTCAAGGTCATCTTACTAAGGGGCTTGGTTAAAGGCAGACCATTTAAAAACACGAGGTATGGGGCAGGTTCAGGTGAAGTATATGGAGCAGAGGTCTTGTTGGAGGGAGTTCCTGAAGTGGGGTACAGAGATGGGCCATTGTTGTTTGTAACTGCGCTTACATATACCTTCTGTTTGTGCCCAGATGACATCACCATGGTGATCTGCCCTGGGATCGGTAACCACAGTGAGAAGCATTACATCCGAACCTTCGTGGACCACGCCCAGAAGGACGGCTACCGCTGTGCAGTGCTCAACCACCTCGGGGCTCTGCCCAACATCGAGCTCACCTCCCCACGCATGTTCACATACGGTGAGAGGGAGACGGCAACGGTAGCTCACACCTGCACGGTTTGGTTCAGACGTTACTGTTTAGTTTGAACCAAGTCCTCAGTAAAACCTTCAGATATCAGTCGTGTTTAAAATGAAGCGCATGGATTATGTCTGTTTGGCTCTATTTTTCTTGCCACTCTACGACAGATGCCTCCTTATAGTTGTATAAATCATGTCTTAAACAGAACATTTAAAGTTTAATCTGTATTAATTCTATATAGGCCCTATTCCAGTCAGATTACTGTATTTTTCCAGTTCAACTGTAAAATGAGCCTCTGCAGAGACACATTGACCACAGTGAAGGCTGTCTACACGAGACAAATGTTGTGTTGTGAGCAGGGCCAGACAGATTGATGATTTAGTTTGACTTGAACGTCTCTGGTTGTCATCTCTCACAGCACCGTAAGCAGTTCTGGGAGTAATGCCCTCTCTAATAATGTCCCCTGGAGGCACAGATATAACCCCTTCAACATAAGACACCTAAAGAACTGCTGAGTGGATGAGAGGCACTGCGTCCTGTCAAGGTTTCTGTATTGATCGTGCTCTGTTTATCTTCCAGGATGCACGTGGGAGTTCGCAGCAATGGTCGGTTATATAAAGCGGGCGTATCTTCACACCAAGCTCATCGTGGTCGGCTTCAGTCTGGGAGGAAACATTGTGTGCAAGTTCCTGGGAGAGAACAGGATAAACCAGGAGCGGGTGCTGTGCTGTGTCAGTGTCTGTCAGGGCTACAGTGCTCTCAGGTAGGTGTCCGCTCCTCACACCTGCAAATAAAACGTCTTTATCCTCTAATATGTCCAACAATAGAAAAAGGAAATGCATCTCTGGGGCTCAAAGACCTAAACACAGCTGTTGAACCACTGGACGTTTGTGTTTGTGTATTCAGGGTTTGGCTTTGATATTGTGTATCAGCTCCTCACTGTGAGACAAAATAAACTGAGATTGTCCCGTGAGAAGGACGGTGTACATATTGGACTTTTGTAAAGGATGTGATTATGAGAACAATTAAACGACGTGCGAGAGAAGACCTGGGACCTACTCCGGATACGCCTCGCCAACCCGGCCGGACAAAACCTAATAATCCTGGTCTGGATCAGTGGGTTAACTTGTGTTAACCCTGTGTTTCTCTGAAGCTGAGAGCACTTCACGTGAAACAGGCGGAGTTGGGACTAAAAAACAATCAAAGAAACGTGTGAGACGGAGGAGCGAGGAAAATAAAACTGTAAAAGGAAAGGCACGAAAAGAGGAAGACTAACAGAAGTGTGGAGTCACGTGTTAAATGTTATGTATTCGTTTGTTGTATTCGTTTGTTAATCTATTGATCTAAACATTATGCTAAAATATGGCTGGGCAATAAATCTAATTAATTTGATTAATTCAAGTTAGTCAAAAAATATCTATTGTTAAAGGGAATTTAACGGAGGAAAAGCATTTCCTCTAACCCTGCGCTGCTCTGTGTTGTGGCTGATGCTGCTCCAATAATGTCTGTGGTGACTCTTTCTGAAATGCTTTGGTTTAAAGAAAGGACATGAACAGCGTATTTCTGTTTTATGCAAATGATCCACGAGCCTTTAACAAGGCTTTGTGTGCAGTGGAAATTATATTAGAAATGGTCTATGAAGACGATTTATTTTCACTTAAAGAGTAATGTACTTCTGCTGCTCTTGTGTTTTGTATTGGCAAAAAATGACAAGAAAAATTACATTTGGACCTTTTTTAGGTTTGCAAAATCAAAGTTGATTAAAGTCATACATTTCTAGCAAAAAAATGATCTAGCAAAAATAAATAAATTTGCAATAACGCCCAGCCATAGCTGTCAATAAAACCTATTTTGAGCACAAAGTCATTCAGATGTTTTAACTTGGTTACAATATGGCTTTAAAGTGTCACTAGTTTTCTGTGCCACAGTCAGAAGTCTTTCCTTCTCCTCGCCACCAGCAGCTCGTCTCTTGTCCCTGATTGGTCAGGGTTTTATATCCTTTATCTAGATCTGAACCTGTTCCAGAGCGGTTTAGTTATTTAGCCACAAGTTTTCAGAGATCTACCTCAAGAGAAAGTGAACCAGCTTCTGAAACTGAAAACACCGGGTTAACCTCGAAGTTGCATCACTAATCTCCTGATCCAGCTTCATCATATAGGGCCCTGAATGCACCACCAACATATCTTGCACAACAGCGAAAACATTACTGCAAACCATGAAACGGGACTAATGAAGACTCAACGGATAAACGGCTCAATGAAAGGGACTCTGAGAAGGACTGGCTAGAATCTGAGTATGAGGGAAGAATGCTAGATGGAAACTTTTGATTGGCCGATTTACAAGAACACAAAATCGGATAAATTTAATGGGCTGGAGATGTCTTCACAGTCCCTGTAAACTAAAAACTTTGTGAACAACTACATTGGTCGGTGTTTATTTCCGCTGTCCAGTCTGTTGAAGCAGGGAGGTGTATATTCTGCTCGTTTCTGCTGCTCACTGTCCGATCTTTTGTGGCGTGGATTACACAGGGCTTTGTCAGAAATGCAGACACTGTGGTAACTTCCTGTGCTGATGTTTGTCTGTAACTCACACAGGGCCCAGGAGACATTCCTCCAGTGGGATCAGTTCAGACGCTTTTATAACTTTCTCATGGCCGACAACATGAAGAAAATCATCCTGTCACACAGGTAACAAGCTGGCTCTTTAAATGGGCCTTTATGTTTCCTATAAGATGTGCCCAATAAATGACGTCGGAGTACAGTCTTGTTTCCGCTGGAGTGGGTCGGGTGGGTTTGGGTGTGTTTCCACCAAAAGAGGTCTCGCCTCAGCCTAGGGTCCGAAGTGGGTCTGGCTGTGTGGTCCACTTTGAATGGAGTGTAGTAAAACACTCTATTTGAGAAATAAAAAGATATTTGAAGCAGACAGAGACTGTACTTTTGTGTTTCTTTGACATCTCTGTTTCTGCCGCAGACGTCTTTTCAGGAGAAATCAAACCAAACCGACCTAACCCGTAACCCACAGTGGAAACGAGGCTTAGGAAATAAAATCAGAAAGCGTTAAATAAATGTTCCCTTATGTCACAGGCACAGTCTGTTTGGTGGCAGTTCATTAAAGTCTTTAGAGGCAGATCTGAGCCGCCTCTACACTGCAACCTCCCTCATGCAGATTGACGACAACATCATGAGGTACGTCCCAAAAAAAACTTCCCACGTCCTTGATGTCTGTGTGTAATGCTGTTCTTTTTTTAACAGAAAGTTTCATGGCCACAGTTCTCTTAAAGAGTACTATGAAAAGGAGAGCTGTGTACATTTTATCCACAATGTAAGCTTTTTTTTAAAACGCATTTCTCACTTGTTTTTTCTTCTTTCTTATTCCCCTTTTTTGGACTCGTTTGATTTGTCAACCTTGTATCTTTAGGTGAATGTGCCATTGCTGTTGGTGAACTCCGCGGATGATCCTCTCGTTCATGACTCACTGCTCAAAATCCCTCGCACACTCGCAGGTAAATGGTGCTGACAGTTCACTCCCCAGCTTCAGAAATGCATGTTGATTACTTCTATGACTGTATTTTCCAAGTACAGTGACTTTTCTTGTCCCGCAAAGCGCTGTAAACTAGCTCCTCGCCCCAAAAGGACAAGGTGTGGCAGAGCCTTTACAGTCCAGTCATTATAAGTTAACCTTTGGCCTAGTCATTACGGTTTCAGAAAAGCATTTGCGTCTGTTTGTGCGAGTGAACTTCTGACTGGAACATGCAGTGTCAGTGTATGAGCAGCTGTTCCTGCTCGTCTAAATGTCATTCACTAATTCCTGCCAGGGCAGCGTGGACACAGAGGGGTCATGGTGAGGTGGAGTTTAAAGTTTAATTGGTAGAAGTATAAGGAGTGAATCACACAAGACATGAAATGTGTTTTTTCACTTGATTAGTGTTAAACTCAAGTCAAATGTGGCTCTTTGCAATGTTTTATGTGGCCCTCCAAAGTCATATATTTGGAACTAGATTTGTGTTGGATTTTAATCGGATTTATTTACATTTGCGGCCCCTCACTACTTTGAGTTTGACGCACTGCATTAAAATATGTTGGATTCCATGCACCGCTACCACACAAGCTTTATTTATTTGTTATAATAAACTACAAAGTGGTAGGTAAATTTAGAAATTTTAGCACAGGTCGAAGGTTTAATTATTTAAACCGTATTTTAAAAATGAACTACTAAATTGTGGCCATTGAAAACTCTTAGCGGCTAGTAACTTTTGAAAAACACTAGGTTAAAAAAAGTTCATGTCAAGCCCTGCATAGAGAACAACCACAGCTTTAAACCAGCCACACCTATAAACAGTGTTAAAACTTTAAAATGTCTCTAATATATATTCAAAGTTTGCACACAATGGAATAAAAGACACTTGCAGGATATGTACCGTGTCAGTCTACATCTCTGTCTGTGAGAGAGTGGCCCTTTTAGAGCTCATATCATGTAATGTTTCTTTAAAAAAAGCATATTGTACTTGAATGTGAGTCAGAGATGCGTCAGCCGAGAGAGAGCGGTTTAAAATGTCCAAAAGGTAGACTAGGTTATGTAACTCACAAGCAGCTCTCCAGTCTGTCACAAAAGACTGAAATAGAAGCATGTCATTGCATGTACCAGGCATCCCTCTGTGCACAGACCCTTTGACTCAAATTTTTTTATAAGAATGGGATTATTGAAAGGAGCTTTTAGCGTCTGTTGCAAATGATTCCACTCGGAGCAGAAAAATGAAATGAGGAATGACCAAAAGAAGTACAAGCAGGTTAATGAAGCTGCTGGAACATAAACTACAGCTAGTATTATGGCTGTGGAGAAGTTAGTGCAGGTATGACAAGGGTTTTAGCAATCAGCGTTTTATAAATGAACAGAACCCAATGAGTCTGTCTGCGGAAGTGAAGAGAGAGCTAGTTAAACAGAATACAAGTCGCAGTGGTGAGTGTTGAAGGGAGCCACAGTCACTAATGGTAGTGTGATATTTAACACTGAGTTTTGGAGGAGGGTTTTGGTGACAGACCTGTAGATTATGCTGCTATAGTCTAGGATTGGACCAGAAGCTGTTAATAAGGATTTGTTTCAGTAAAATGAACCTGTTCCAGATTTAATCTTAATAAGCAGCGCATTGATTTGAAATTCACATTAAAGTTGAGTTTTCAAGCCAGATATTTATAGCAGTTAATGCTCCACTTCCTGATTTTTCTTTTTTTTTATACTATTTAAGCTAATTTGCTGTGTAGACGAGATAAATATTGAATAGAGAGGGGGCCAAGTATAGACCCCTGAGGGACACCTTTTGTAAAGAAGACCCTCAGCGCTCACTGAACATGGTCAGAGCAATAACTTCACACAGTTCCCTGAAAGATAGACATTTGACTGAGAAAATCAAACCGTCATCTGTGTGGTGTTAGCTTTGAGTCATGCTGTTATCTTATGTCCACATTAACACACCTTTACCTATCTCCACTGGACATTGACGTATGATGACTGTACAAAATATCTAATCACTCTTTTGACCTTTGTACTCCCTGCAGCCAAGAAGCCCAACGTCATCTTCGCCCTGACGCTGCACGGAGGCCACCTGGGTTTCTTCGAGGGCGCTGTGCTTTTTCCCCAGCCTCTCACCTGGATGGACAAAGTCATAGTGGGCTACTCCAACGCCATCTGCCAGTGGGAGAAACAGAAACCGCCGTGCCAACAAAGTGGCCAACTGACCCAGCGGGCTCGTGCACAGAGGAGAAAAAAGCATAAGAAAAGAAAACCTTACCTGGCACCACTGAGGAGACCATTTGTACCAAAACCTTTAAACTGTTCTTCTCTTGTCTGCCTTCTCCTCCAGTGCTGCTCGACTACCAGCGCGCACTTCCTGTCTGTATGCCCATGCCTTCATCACACCCACCCCTTTCACAGTATGTAAAGAAAATCCATACAAACAACTAGCCTACTGCCTTTCTGCTCTTCTTTGGAACTAAAAAAACAAACGAAAAAAAAAACAAAGAAAGCCAATATCTTTAGAACATTTGGTTTTAAGGGACACAATAACCGAGTGTGTGTGAGATGTAGTAGCTCTCACGTCACTTTGTGGGGAAAAAGAGCACAATCTTCCTAAAAGTGTGGGAAAAACTGCTACCAATGCCAAGGCCCGTCATTAGGCTGTCGTCTGCTGCGTGTTTGTACTGTATGTGACTCGTGTGTCTTTGTGTTTAAGCCGAGTGTTAGAGCCCTGTGCTTGGTTGTGTGCTTCATGTTTTCTCTGTGGAATCTTGATGTGTAGTAGAGGTTTAAAGTGTCAGCGTGGTGCAATTCTGTCACGTCAACAACACGCAATACTTGAAATTGTAGTGTTATTCAGAAAAGCAGATTTTTATTTTTTTTTAACCCCAACAGCCACATTCCCGCAGTTGTATTTGTTCCTGTGCACTTTACGCCTTGTATGTTACGGTTTGCCCTCTTTGTTTTCTCATTAGCCGGGATCCAGGTTAAGACATTATCAAAAAGAGGGCGCGAGGATGATGACATTAAGTTATGACTCGGTTGAATCCCTGTGGTTTCTGTGAGCCCTCTTCCTCTGCCTTTAATCAGCTAAGATTTCAGGCTGCTTTCACCTTTAACTGTTTTTTTAACCAAATGTGTGACTCTTAAGGCAAATTGTTACGCGGTCTTTGTTACTGCGATAATCAGACGGGAGTAAAGCCTTGAGACATGCTATTAATAGAAACGGCAGAAACTTCAAATGCACTGTTTAAGACATGATTTAAATCACTATAACGCTCTTTGGGAAACGCTTGGCTACACAGGAGGTTTCCGTCGTAGAGAAGCAAGAAAACTTGTTTGTTTCCCTCCGTTCTTTCTTCTTCGTGAGTTTAATTGGCCGCGACTTCCTGCATTTGGTCTGAAGTATCTTGAAGCACTTTTTCACAAATAAACCTGATCTTGGTTCAGTTTGGTCCTGACCGAGACAGAAGAGCAGCTGTTTGGTCTGAACCACAGTGCTGTAACCGTCACACAACAGACCAACTGTCTCATTAACTAGAAGCAAAGCTAGCCACTTAGCTTGTATTGACGGTAGGACAACAGACGATTACATTTATTTTAAATTTCGCTAAACCGAGCCATTTCAGATGTGCTGTAACTCCAATCCGTTGTGATTATTGGTGTTTTATTTTAGCATTTACAACGTCTCGGTGACCATCAGTTAACAGCTAAACTGCTAGCATTAGCATTAGCCTTCATATAGCTAAACGTGGTGGATGGTTTCCGTTAAATTCAATTTGGCAACACTTTTTTGCCAAGTTCAAAATAAATGTTTTAATTAAAAAATAAATAAATAAATAAACATTTATCTTCTAGTCCTACCCTAAATCATAATTTATATATACATAAAATCAAAAAATGTTTTTATAAATACATTACACCAATATTCTACATTGTTGCCTGTGACGGGACACGGTCACAAATCAGACAATTCAACACTATGACACATTTTATAAATACAAAATGCATATCAAGACATAGTCCCATGTGAATTTGCAGCTGCTGAAAAATAAATCTTAATGGGTACAGTAAATTGTAGATGGATGAAAACTTTGTAGACCCTGAAACTGGTGCTGTGAGGAGGAGGAGGAGGGCGTCTGATCCCAAATATTACCAGATGTTTTGTCATGTGTTTAATAGGAAGATACTGCATGCAAGAAAAGAAATGTAAGATTATAAAGAAGGGGATATATTGAGGTTTTATGTTTTTTTACTTTGACTGGTGTGAACATAATATAACATAACATAATATAATATAACGCACTCTATACCTTTACCTGCAGAGCTTACCCTCACTGACCCGGAGTTAAGAGCACGAGACAATCAAAGTAGGCCTACTGTATATTGTTTAAATAGAGAAAAGAAGTCAACGTTAAACTTGACACGCACCTGAACACAACATAAGCTACAGTAGATGTGTGTTCTTCTAAAGTTTTTACAACATGAGCAGAATAACGACTAACAGGAGCCCAAGGCCCCTTCATTTGGTTTAAAACTCTGGTTATAATTGGACCAAGGGAATAATTTGAATTCCTCTACCTGCAAGTAAATGTACTGAGTGTGTTGTGATGCTGGGACCTATGAATGTCTCACAATATTTAAAAAACCTGAAACTATTGCTCTAAGGGCTTTGTAAACAAAGTTCTGCTGAGGAACTCTGTGAGATGGATGGAAACTTTGAAATGAAGTGGATGACAGCTGTGTGTCACATGATGCAGTAAATCATATTTAGGCTTTTTTTTTTTTTTTTTTTTTTTTTTTTAAAAGGTCATCTTTCAAAGTGTCTAACTTTAGACAACATGACAGAACAAATAAAAATGTCTTCTTGCTCGACCCTGTTATTTCAGTCCCAGGGGCCATCTGTCGTCAGCCCTAAATAAATTAGTGCCATTCAGCGGTGGCCCACATTCCACACTAGACGCTCATAGTCTGGCCCGGGGGCCAAACATTGCACATAGTGAGATTTTGTGTGGCCCTCAGCTTCAGAAATGTGTTTATGACGCCAACAGCAGCATCTTTAAACAACCAGGTTCCAATCCAACTAAATCCAGGTTCAAATCCAACTAAAACCAGGTCCAAATCCAACTAAAACCAGGTCCAAATCCAACTAAAACGCTATGTCCACAGCTGCCACTTGTACATTTCAGATCCATCCAGCATCAGCTCAGACTGTGCAGTAAAGCCACGGGAACCAGATATACATATATTTTGCACAGTAATGCAGAAAAAGAATGCATTATTTTAATTTAATTTTAATTTTTTTGTTTTTTTGTGTATTATCTTTGTACTGCATTTAAGTTTTTTTTTTGTTTTTTTTTTTTTTACCAAAATGAGTAATGGAAATGTAAAATAAATATATTAAGAGAAAGAACTATAGATGTGTATTTAAATATTTGAGGACCAGGGGATAAAACAAAAAAGGCAATAACGGACATCAGTATATTTGAACGATTGTATATTATGCATCAGCGTTGTTGTCTCAGACTTTTAAAAACTGTGCTCATTTTTGGGAATGTGTGCCTCTGTATTTCTCCTGATCCCAGTTCTTCAGACATGTTTTACAGATATCTTCACGTCACTTCCAGAACAACACCGAACACTTTACTCCGTACATTTAAGGCACATCCCGGGAAAAACAGTCTCACGACATATTCACTGTACTTTGAAGTTGGTCACTGGGTGCTTTTGTTGACGATAACCGGTGTGAGTGTGTGTGTGTGTGTGTGTGTGATTATAAATATGTGGGAAAATGTTCTTGTTTCAAAAATAAATTATTTTCTCAAGAGAAATACTGTTTCCATGTTGAATTATTTAAGCAAAAAAGCACAAAGTGTAAAGTAAAATCTCCATTAGACTTTGTTTTTCTGCTGGGTTTGTTTGACTAAAGTGTGTCCCTACAGGGCTCTGCAAAGGACTGACAGGCCTGGATCTACAGGGATGTAAGAGTTTACATTGCACCTTTGTTTCAAATCTAGAGCCTCATTTCCACTGGGATGGTTTGTTTCCATTTTCAAAAATGGCCCAAAATAACAAAAATGCATTCGGACATAGTACAGCAACAGACTTTGTAGGTTTTAAAGCAGGCTGATCTGTGAGATGATATCCCTGAGAGAGAGTGGATTAAGCATGTCTGTACCCAATGAGGGGCCAGGAATTAGTACCACTCAGGGCTGTTAAGCAGGTGAAAGGCCTGTGTAGGTATCAGTGGTACCTGTAGGTCAATAACATTACTTCCAAGTAGTAAAAACCTGGCTCTAGAGACCGGAGCAATCTTTTGTACCAGGCTGTAAATGATTTTTACAACTTGTAAAGTTGCCATTGGGTTTCTCATATTTCCGCTTTTGGAGCCTGCTCTCTGATTTTCGCTGTGTTTCGCCGTATGGCAGCGCCCTTACTCGAGAACCGTTTAGGAGGTTCCATGAGAGACGCTTGGTTTCAACAGACTAGATTTAATGACTGAATGTAAATGTGATATGTATAATGGGGAAACCAAGCAAGTCTTTCACAAGAGGAGGTATCTGCGCAGAAGAGCCAACCCTGGTGGAGTCTGCAGTCCACCTCAAAGAGAAAGAGATTTCCTTTGAGCAATATTCGACTCTTGGGCAGGTGGGGCTGAGGCACAGTCTCTCACCTATTTCCCTGTAAAAGCCCTGACGACAACAGTTTCAGCAACAATAGGCCATCCACTTCAGAGAGGTTAAGTTAAACTAATGGGCCACAGGTGAGTATACCATCACAGGCCCTTCACCTGCTTCACAGCCCTGAGGGATTCTGACCTGAACACGTCCCTTCTGTTCCCACTTCCCAAACTGTCCGGATACTGTTGTGTATCCCTGTAAAAAATGCCTCTGACGCCCTCTTGTGGTCACTGCCTAACTGGCTAAACACTAAAAAGAAATAGACACCAATTGTTGCAATGATATTAAACTACAAAGACATTTTTTATTAAACAAGTCAAAATTTAGGCCAAATTCAAAAAAAGCGTTGTGTCTAGTGTCTTATAGCTACAAAAGACTTATTGGCACTGCATCAGGAGGCACAGCTCGGCTCCAAACATGTTTCAATGCAGATTTATCCACCTTCTTGTCTAAATACCTTTACCTCAATCCAGCTTGTACGCTATCTCCACCACAGTCAAGTATTGTAGGCACAGAGGCTTGTCACTGTATATGACTCATCTTTCTAAATCTACAAACATATTCTTGCTGATGGAAACCTACTGTCCCTTAAAATCTCTCCCTACATTCAGAATAAACAATATAGAAGCATCAGAGTGCAGTGTCTTCCGATCCAAAAACCTTGGTAGCGATGGCCTGACAGTCACAAACGGGAGCTTTTCCATCGAAGTCCACCGGCAGGATGTCCCCCTCAAACTCCTTAAAGTAGGTGTCCAGCTCGTCGCCATGCACAAACACCTGAGGGAGGTCACAAACGTCAGATTTTAGGAACAAACTGTTGAATAGTGGAGATACATATTTGTTGTTTCCTCGACGCAGATTAAGAAAATGAATGGGTGATTGATACAGAAACATACACAAAATTAGCCATTTCTTGATTGCATATTGATTAATTTATCAACTTAATGTTGAAAATCTGTCTGGTTAAGATCAGCAGTAACAGTAATTTAAAAGAATAGTTCAACAAATTCAGATATCTTGGACTCACACTGGACAATAACCTAACTTTTGACCACAACATCTATTAACGCTTGCAGCAAAGGCTTTATGTTATACATTCACTTAATGCTCATTCCACTGCCATAAGAACATAATTCTGCTGTATTGCTCTCCCGGTTTTTTTACCAAGATGTCAGTCACCAACAAACTTAACAAAATCGCAAATTGCAAAAATATTTCATGACAGAACAATAGTTATGGATCCTGAACACCCCTCAACAGCCACTTTAAACTTCTGCCCTCTGGCTGCAGGTTCAGGACACTGAGATGGAGGAGGACACCATCTGCATCCTCAACAACACACCAACAATGACTCTCACTTGTCACGTAAATGTTTTTTAATGTGTCACTGTATGAAAGTATGTTGTGCTGAATGTTTATTGTGTTTAATGTTTTACAGATTTCCCATTGGGACAATCATCCACCCATACACCCGCCCATCCATCCATCCATCTGCCCATCCATCCACCCAACCATCCACCCATCCATCCATCCATCCACCTGCCCATCCATCCGCCCATCCATCCACCCAACCATCCACC
This sequence comes from Neodontobutis hainanensis, assembly GCA_024349245.1. Classification (NCBI taxonomy): domain Eukaryota; kingdom Metazoa; phylum Chordata; class Actinopteri; order Gobiiformes; family Odontobutidae; genus Neodontobutis; species Neodontobutis hainanensis. The sequence goes on along the minus strand of JALDNG010000002.1, from coordinate 17,082,728 downwards.
CATCCATCCATCTGCCCATCCATCCACCTGCCCATCCATCCATCCATCCATCTGCCCATCCACCCATCCACCCATCCATCCATCCATCCATCCATCTGCCCATCCAACCATCCATCCACTCATCCATCTGCCAATCCATCTGCCCATCCATCCACCCACCCATCCATCCACCTGCCCATCCATCCACCCATCCACCCATCCACCCATCCATCCATCCACTCATCCATCCACTCATCCATCCACCCATCCATTCATCCATCCACCCACCCATCCATCCACTCATCCATTCATCCATCCATCCATCCACCCATCCACCCATCCATCCACTCATCCATCCATCCATCCATCCACCCATCCACCCATTCACTCATCTATCTATCCGCTCATCCACCCACTCATCCATCCACCCATCCACTCATCCATCCACCCATTCATTCATCCACCCATCCATCCACCCATCCATCCATCTATCCGCTCATCCACCCATCCATCCACCCATCCAACCACCGATCCATCCACCCATCCAACCACCCATCCATCCACCCATCCACTCATCCATCCACCCATCCATCTATCCACCCATCCACTCATTCATCCATCCATCCATCCACCCATCCACTCATCCATCCACCCATCCACCCATCCACTCATTCATCCATTCATCCATCCATCCACCCATCCATCCATCCATCTATCCGCTCATCCACCCATCCATCCACCCATCCATCCAACCACCCACCCATCCATACACCCCTCCATCCATCCATCCAACCCAGTGGAAACTAGGTTTTAGAATACAGTAGAAGGTCCATCACTTCCTGGTCCTGTACAAATGAGTGGCATAAAGGCTTAGAATGTTAATAAACATATAATACAATCTCCAATGTCGACCACAAAATGTCGCCAAAGGACTACACACTGCACCTTTGATCGCTCTACTCGTCCTACTGACCCCTCATTTTCACGGCCTACGTACCCGCTCTAGCAGCTTGCTCTTCATGAAGGGTTTGACCACGTTGAAGGTGGTTGTGAAGTACCAGGGCTGGTGAGTCACGTGGACAGCCTTGAAGCGGCGGGAAATGAGTCCTGGACATGTAAACACAGTAAAACATCACATGACGAGCCTCAGAGGCTCTTTTGACTCTGATTCTCTCATGTACCGGTGCCTGACCTGCAGCATGTCCACCATCTTCTTGAGCTCGGCTGGTTTAATGCCCGAGGCGTGCTGCATGGTGAAGCCCTTGAAGTTCTCGATGAGGGCGAAGCCATTAATCTGTGTTTCTTCATTCTCCAGCAGCTTCTCCAGGATAATGCAGTAGGCTCTGAGAATCTGAAGCAAATACACAGAGTTATTAACAAACTCAAAGAACAATCCTTTTAGAGGCTGAACAGTGTGGCATTTGGACAATTTTATTACATTTTGAGTTTGCAGTGCAGTTTTATCTTCATTTGAGTTAGATATGAAGATGTTTTAGATGGATTTGAACAAGTTTTTCTTTTATGAACAAATGTAAATAAAATTTAAAAAAGTCGAGATGGATATTATGTTTTAGACAAACCTGAAAGGAATATGCAATGTCTTATTTTGTATTGTTAAAACCACCCATCATTTTAGCATTATAAGTCTGAACAGGACTCTGTGGGGTCCAGTGATTCAAAGAGCCACACTCACTCTCTGGAGGTCCTCGTCTCGGGACAGGACAGTTCCAGGAAGTTTGTGTCCAGCTGAGGGCGCTGTGTCAGTGAGATAGACATGATTCTACTGTCAAAGAACCATGAGAGTTGGAATATATTTTGGGGCTAAAAGTTAAGCAGGTAGGGTTTAAAGGAGTTTCAGGCGGACTTTAAAGAAGTACATTACTGTAATAACAGACCTGTGTTGTGCTCCTGTGACACGATAAGAATCTTTAAGACTTTATAAAAGCATAAGAACGACACACAAGGTAAAATAAAAAACAAACTTAACCTAAAGTCTTCTGTCACAGAATCTCACTGAAGAGTTTATTGGGTAGTGGTGGTTTTTGTTTCGCGTTTTTCTCTGTTTTTACTGTTTTTAAGTTCAGCTTCAGTAAAAGATAACACACTTCTGTGGTTTTCTCGTAAATATCTGCAGTGATGTTGCTGAACCTGGTTGCATAAGTTAACACGTGCTGTTTTGTGTCTCATTTATACTAATCTCTATAACATATACACAATACTACTCTCCACAACAGGTTTTGTGCTGTGACAAGTACATAGACTGTAAGGTCTGTCACAAAACCACCTGTGGCCACACCTTTCCTGAAATAAACTGTGCTGTGACCCTTAAGAAAATATGGAAAGCACCCTGTTTACAAGATCTGGTCGTAAGAGTAAGTCGGTTTGTAATGGTTTGTGTGAGTGAACCTCGTCGAAGGTGATCTCCTCCAGGTCCCAGTTCTCGATGTTGAAGAGCAGGACCACGCGGCCATACTTGTCTCGGCTGGGCAGGACCACCGGGTAGCCCGCCTCGATGGTGCTGCGGACCGCCTCAGGGGTCAGGTTCTCGAACAGCTCGGGATACTCCTTCCTGAACTGCACATAGCCTACACACAGCAGACGGCAAACAGTGATCCATCGAACAATAGAGCTACTGTCTTCAGGCTCCAATTAACCCTCAGTCCACATTCTGCAGCAATTAACAAGTTCAGAGAGCGGCCCTGAAGGGAAAGCAATCAATTAAGGATTATTTTAGCTACAGTTTTGCAATCAACTTATTTTAAAAACGGACCCAAGGTGTTTGATATTCACCTGTAATTCTTATTTGTAAGGTCACAGGTTGTGCTCTTAGAACAGTGGCAGAAAACAACGTAATCTGTGTTTTATGTTTTTTCTTTGTCCCTCTGTTCTCTCTTCTTCATGGCTTTAATCGTCTGTGATTTCCTGTATTTGGTCTAAAGTCTGAACTATCTCCAAACTCTCTTTAACAAATGAACCGGACCTTGGTTCAGTTTGGTCCAGGATCGAGACCAAAGAGCAGCTGTTTGGTTTGAACCCTGTCCTGGAACATTTGGTTCAAACCAAACGGGAAAGTCCAAAGACCAAACAGTGCAGGAGTAAAAAAGTTAAGAAACAGCAACAAATTGTTACAGAGGGTTTACAATTAATATAACTTTCTGCGGGTCTCAAATGAGATAAACATGATCTAAAAACATCTCAAATCTCGGTTTGCCCCAGACAAGACAAGAAGCAGTGAGTGAAGTTCCCAGTTGGACACAAAGAACGCCTTTGTCAGAGAAGCTCAGAGGGATTACACAGGTCCCAATTAATGAAGACTGTCACTGATAAACACAATAGAGCTCTCACGCTTAATTACTTGAGCTATGGGAGTGTGCCCACATGACGACTCAGCGGTACACTGTCCTGTTTGAAAATGAGATCACGAGGTGTGAACTCAGCACTTGTGATTTCCTGTTTTCTCAAAATGGCGCTCGTCACACTTTGGGGAGACACTGGGGCATGTTGTGACTTTTGGAAGATTGAGCATCACAGGATGTTTTTTCACAGCTGTTACACTTTTAACACAGGTCTGTACTAAAAAAAAATATCTGTTTAAATGTTGTTTGATCAATTGACTCTGACTCTGTTTAAAACCACAAACAGCTGACCCACAGCGTACCGTCCCAGTGAAAACAGGGCTAAAATGGTTGTTGTTGTAGTTGTTCGTACCCTTCAAGAGCTCATGAGCCCTGATCAAGTCGAACTTTCTCGCTCGGAGGAACCGCAGCAGCAGGGCGTCCGGTTTGTCCCCGAACTGCTCCAGCACCAGTTTGGACAAGTCGTCCCCCTCAGCGGCCCGCTCCCTCATCATGGCCCTCAGCTCCTTCAGCGACAACACCCGCCTCTCGGCCGTCTCGTTCAGCTCGTCCTTAGCCTGAAGGAAAAAACACAGAGAGATACATCTAAAACCTGTTTAACTAAACTAACTATCCAACTTCCAACTAAAACTAGTTCGAATCCAACTTAAACTTGTTCAAGTCTAACAAAAAACTGTTCAAGTCTAACTAAAACCTTTTATCATTTGAAGAATCTAGTCCAAATTCATATAAAACCTTTTCAGAACAAAAATTACAGAAATAAATTCAATCTCAATCTCACTCTACCTTCTGCACAGTGTGGGCCGGCAGCTTGTGGCATGGTCCAAACACCGGCCCATGATCCTTCACTGTCAGATGCTCCAGCTTTGATCTCATGGCCTGCTCCTCCTCAGACACCATACGGAACGATCCGGTCTGTAACAACACACTGCTCAATATCTCCCACTTTTATCCTCAAAGATTAGATTAGTTCATTTCTTTGGGATTAGTTTTATTCTTTAGGACAGCGTACAATGTACACTAAGCCGAAGCAAAAAGGCTTGTACCAGATTATAGATTAACAACTAATTTCCATCTGAAGTTCTATATTGTACATGTCTTTTGGTGGGCCCCTGCCCAGGGCCCGCAGTATTCTTAGAACTGCCTGTGGGGGAAAGTGTACACTTTCACATAAAAAGGAAATTTACGCAGTATTCTTTAGGTTCAGTAGTTTTTGGTTTCTTTCTACAGTTTTTAAAAGTGGACCATCAGACTTTCCCTGATGCTGTGTTCTCTGTTGTCATGCCAGCGGGGGGGGGGGCTCCTGTAGGCGGGGTTTAGGCCCTGTCCCAAGTGCGTAGTGTGTCTTATGTCTCCAGTATCGTACTCAAACGCACTCCTTATCCCTTCAGCCTCTGTCTCCAATGTTACTTCTGTTGGAAAAGTTAGTTTTTCTTAAGATAAAGGTAGAATACAAGCGCTGTTTCAGAGCAATATAATATCTGCCCCTGCAGTGACAAAGTCTGGACTTTATCTCAGAAATACTTCTTAATCTAATCAAATAAAAGAAATCGATTACAAGATAATCCATAGATTCTATCCAGTCAGACACTTTTTAATTAAATAAATAAGATAAAATGTACACAAACAAAACCTAATTTTGTTTTTAAAAAAGAAATAGTCTGTGATTTCTGAATACGTTTGTCACTTCCACTACTGTCCATGATTCTCTTCTGAGTCAGGGCAGCCCCCTAACGATGCCTCTGAGTGCACAGCCGAACTTCTGCACATGGTCACAGCAGGGCTTTCCATCTCAGAGTCAGAACCTGCAGACACAACCGGGCGCGGAGTTCAGGGTTAGACAAAAACTTACTGCGGCCATGGTTCAGGCGTCTCAGCAAAGAAACCTGCACGAAGCCTGAAAGAAAAAGGACAAAGTAGTGAAAGTACAAAGAAATACAAACCGTTTTAAGTTGTGGCTGATATTGTGATAATGATACTTTTCCGATATAGCTCAACAAAAGTGAGAAGGAGAAATAAAATTATCTACACACATACTGTAAATAGAGAAATAAAATCAGACTGTTAGTAAAAGCAGTGGATGAATGGTGCTATGACATTTTAAAATAAGAGTAAATTGATGTTGTTAAAATGTAAAAACAGTAGGTTCTTATGTTCTGTGTCTAACGTGGTCATGCCCTGAAACACATTTTGACTACATTTTCTCTAAAGCTCCTCTTCAGGATATTCCAGGCCATGACACCGGAACTTAGCAGGACTTTATTCTATTGTATGCACACCTTTACTTACACTTTTGCACCATACCTGCCTGAGAGCGGCTCAAATCCAACTAAAACCTGTTCAAATCCATCTTAAACCTGTTTGAATCCATCAAAAAACACTGTTCAAATTAAACCAAAACCTGCTCAAATCCAACTAAAACCTGATAAACTCCATCTAAATCCTGTTTAAGTCAAACAAAATCTGTTCAAATCCAACTAAAACCTGTTTAAATTCATTTAAAACCTGTTCAAATCCATCTAAAACCTGTTCAAATCCATCTAAAACCTGTTCAAGTCCATTGTCTTTGTTTTTGTATTGTTAATATAACTTTTTTTAAAACACATATGCTATTCTTCTTCAAAGGTTCATGATTTTATATGTTTTCATTGAAAACACACTTTTCTTTATTTTCCTACACTTTAGCACGTTACCCGTCTGTGAACTGCCACTGCACGTGGATTTCTCTGTTGAGGGACCAATAAAATTAAATCTAAACCCTGTCTCAGTTTAAGCCCCATTGTTGCCCCTTTAAACTGGTTACCCAAGTTTGTTGTCATATTGTCTCTTTTTACAGCACAAGTTGTTCCCAGAGCTGATTAATGCAAAGTCCCAAAAATATCACCAACCAAATCTAGTTCTGTTTTAGAGTAAACCAAACTAAATATGAGTTACTTGCACCTTTTAAAAGAGACTGTTATAGAATATAAAGTCTGCATTTCAGTAAAATCTTGTGTGAGCTGTGGCTTACCTTGAAGACGGGACGAGACGAGCGGGTGGACTGAGCAGTGCCCGAGTCGACAGGAGGAGAGAGCACCAGCAGAGGAGGAGCTTCTGCACATCACTCGGAGCAGGATTAAAAATGACACACACTGGGGATTACAATGAGTGGCTAATCTACAGAATACACAAACAGTGAAGGAGGCGGAGCTGGGATTGGAAACATCCAGAACTCCAGTAGACATGTGGAACGGGTATCTAAAGGAAAAACTTTAGAAAGCTCATGTACGGAGCAAATAAAAATGTACCTAAAGTAGCCTATAATAGTCTCAAACTACCGTAGTCTGAGAGGGTCAAATTTCAAACTATAAAAGTCTGAGAGGGTCAAAACACAAACTACAGTAGTCTAAGAGGGTCAAATCTTTAACTACAGTAGTCTAAGAGGGTCAAAACTCAAACTACAGTAGTCTAAGAGGGTCAAAACACAAACTACAGTAGTCTAAGAGGGTCAAAACACAAACTACAGTAGTCTGAGAGGGTCAAAACTTAAACTATAGTAGTCTAAGAGGGTCAAAACTCAAGCTGCAGTAGTCTAAGAGGGTCAAAACTCAAGCTGCAGTAGTCTAAGAGGGTCAAAACTCAAGCTGCAGTAGTCTAAGAGGGTCAAAACTCAAACTACAGTAGTCTGAGGGTCAAAACCCAAACTACAGTAGTCTAAGAGGGTCAAAACTCAAGCTGCAGTAGTCTAAGAGCATAGACATACATAAGAAAGGCTAGATGTCTCGTCGCGCTGTCGGTAATGGAGGTCGGCGTCCGCAACTGGCGGCCATCTTGTGACAGGCAGCTTGCTCACTCGTAACATTGTGTTTTAATGGTGCATGTACTTTTAAATAACCATAACTTGCTAAATTTTCTACCGATTTTTAAACAGTCTAGTTTGTTATAAACGTCAGAGATATACTTATGACACTGCATACTTATGAATAATTATAACCATGGACTTCCATATGAAAATAACATTGAACAGAACATAGAGATGCAATGAATATACACACGCCCAAGGAATGAATGAATATATATATATATATATATATATATATATATATATATATATACACACACACACACACTTTTATAATGTTAATATTATAATAAAATAATTTGAATTATTATGTTTATTTTAACTTCTTGAGGATTGGGCCATTTACTAGGCTTTTCCCCTTGACATTGCACTGCGCCTACTTCAGAGATCACTGTTCCCAGCTATTTTTGCCTACCATCAAATGCCTGACCTCTTTAGAAAACTGAGACCCTGTAGTTTCTTAGGAAACAATCAGAATAATTATGTGAAGTACTTGCACAGAGTTATAGAGGCTAGAATATTGTTTTTCTTTCTGTTGGATAACAAGCATCTCATCTGACCACATTTCAGCTTCTAGGTCTCTTGATATGACTTTAGAAACACAACTGAGTCCAAGCACCAGGTCTTGTAAAGCTGTGTACAAAAGCAGATCCATATAGAATGAAATATGAGTACTTTAGACCATTGATTTGCCAAGGTATGCTCATGCGTTTTGTAAAATGCCCTATAGAAACTCCCCATAGGACTTTTGGTTACCCAAAACATAGACATAGGCTACATAATAAAGGCTTACTGTGTGGTAACCTCTTGGTAACACTCTGAAGTTTCTTGTAGACTATTTGGATTGTATATCAGGGTTCTGATATAGAATTACTACACAAAATATGGAATAATTACACAAAAGTCTATTTATTCATTTGTTGCAGAGGACATATCTACAGCTGACAGGCTTGTAGAGGTGACAATGACAGCTGGGAGGGACTCTGTGTCATCCTGTGCTGTCACATTGCCTCTGCATGGTTTAACAACCCCACACCGGGCCATCAGCTTCCTGAAGATGTACTTGAACTGGCTGGCATTAGGGTTGTTATTCCAGCCACCTTAAAAAAAAAAAAAAAAAGATATATGGAGTATAGTACACAGATATTAAATACATGCTTTAAAAATGTTTTATGCTTAAAAAAAAAAAACTAGAACTGAACTAGCCACCCCTGAATGATCTTTCCATATAAATTAAGTTGCATCTCATTATCATACAGTTCAGACTGTATCAGTGGTGATAAATTCGGCAAACAGATACAAATACAGGCATTTTTCTATATACTCAAAATGGTTTGTGACACTTCCAGGTACTGTGTATGTCTTAGGGTTAGGGTTAATGTGCATGTCTTCAGAAAACACATTTTACAAAAAATAAAAATAATAAGATGTTTTTAACAAACCAAACCGATTGGAAATCATGTGCAACTTAAGTTATATTGAAAAGAAAGAGCAATTCTGCCTCTCCCACTGATGTAAAATTGCTGGGTAGCAGCTAACCTGTAACTACTAACGTTAGGTCTCACTCAAAGCCAGCTAATAACTACAACCACATTCACAATGACTGTAATATAGATAAAAAAAATTGGTTGTCATAAAATCGTTATTGGTGTCAGTAAAACTATAACTGAACAGCTCGATGGTGGTCTCAGCCTTGATAACTTGCACAAGTAACGTTAGCCGTGATACACAACTATGCTGCACGATTAAGTCGTCTTTCGAAAAGAAAAGCTGCAATTTCAACATGTTCACGCATCCAGAATTATAGCCACATTATTAACGTTTGTAAGAAATCAAACATTTTGTAAATCCGTCAAGATTTCAGCGAGATAAAAGTATTTATGTTCGTGCAGATCACTCACCTTACATCAGGTACCATGGAGTCCGATAGGAAGCTTGCCTGCTTCAAGATGGCCGCCGGTGATGCCGTCGGAGACTGCGCCGTGAGACATCTAGCCTTTCTTATGTATGTCTATGTCTAAGAGGGTCAAAACTCAAACTACAGCAGCTTTAGAGGGTCAAAACTCAAACTACAGTAGTCTGAGGTCAAAACTCAAACTACAGTAGTCTAAGAGGGTCAAAACACAATCTACAGTAGTCTAAGAGGGTCAAAACACAAACTACAGTAGTCTGAGAGGGTCAAACCTCAAACTACAGTAGTCTGAGAAGGTCAAATCTCAAACTACAGTAGTCTAAGAGGGTCAAGATTCAAACTACAAAAGTCTGAGAGGGTCAAAACTCAAACTACAGTAGTCTAACAGGGTCAAATCTCAAACTACAGTAGTCTAAGAGGGTCAAAACTCAAACTACAAAAGTCTGAGAGGGTCAAAACTCAAACTACAAAAGTCAGAGAAGGTCAAATCTCAAACTACAGTAGTCTGAGAAGGTCAAATCTCAAACTACAGTAGTCTGAAAAGGTCAAATCTCAAACTATAAAAGTCTGAGAGGGTCAAAACTAAAACTACAGTAGTCTAACAGGGTCAAATCTCAAACTACAGTAGTCTAAGAGGGTCAAAACTCAAACTACAGTAGTCTAAGAGGGTCAAAACACAATCTACAGTAGTCTAAGAGGGTCAAAACACAAACTACAGTAGTCTGAGAGGGTCAAACCTCAAACTACAGTAGTCTGAGAAGGTCAAATCTCAAACTACAGTAGTCTAAGAGGGTCAAGATTCAAACTACAAAAGTCTGAGAGGGTCAAAACTCAAACTACAGTAGTCTAACAGGGTCAAATCTCAAACTACAGTAGTCTAAGAGGGTCAAAACTCAAACTACAAAAGTCTGAGAGGGTCAAAACTCAAACTACAAAAGTCAGAGAAGGTCAAATCTCAAACTACAGTAGTCTGAGAAGGTCAAATCTCAAACTACAGTAGTCTGAAAAGGTCAAATCTCAAACTATAAAAGTCTGAGAAGGTCAAAACTCAAACTACAGTAGTCTGAGAGGGTCAGAACTCAAACTGTAGCCTGAGCCTTAAAAAAGTGTAAATGACCTTTGCCCTTTAAAACAGGGGTGTCATTTACTGAGGAGCATAAGAAACCTGTGTTTGGTTTAAATGCAGCAAGTTTCAGTCTGAAGTAATCTAATATTCAGCTCCACTCTGACACTCATCCTGGAGAAAACTACAAGAACAATAGATAAATGAAGATAAATGAACTGTAGCAGGTCTGTTTTTACCTGTGGTTCAGAGCTCAGTGATGCAGACGTGACAGTTAGAGTACAGCAAAATAGCATTAGCATCAAGGCATTAATCATATTGTGAAGGATATTCAAAACTGATGAGGCCAAAATAAAAGTAAAGTTTGACCCTCTGAGAATGCTGTAGTTCAGTTTTGACCCTCTCAGACTATAGTTTAAAATTTGACCCTCTGAGGCTGCTGTAGTTTGAGTTCTGAAACTCTGAGGCTGCTGTAGTTTGAGTTCTGAATCTCTGAGGCGGCTGTAGTTTGAGTTCTGACCATCTGAGCTAGCTGAAATAGCATAAAGTATTTCTGGAAACTCAAAAAGAGTGAGAACCCTGAATGAAATTACAGTTTATTCTTAGTTGTTGGAGATAGACTCTCACAGGGATGATGGTTGTCTGATGCAGTGCACTCATGGATACATAATCTGTAATTTGGCTCCAAAACAAGCTGACCCCTTCACTGAGCAGGAATGTGACAGGAATGTGAAGTGTGGGGGCCTCGGCACTGGTGGTCATATGACATTTACACAAGCACTTTAATCCCACCTTTACCTTTCGGATCACATGTTCACTTGGGGTCAGTATGTAAATGAAAAATCAAGGATTTAAACAAAGAAGAATTAATGTGTACCTGTAAACATGCATAAAAACATGTATTAAGCTATTTAATGTATAAATACATAGATCAATAGTAAAAACATTTTCTATAAATTACAGTTAGAATATATGGCATGTGTCCTCAGAACAGTGTTCAGTTCTGACCCTCTTAGGCTGCGGTAGTTTGAGTTCTGATCCTCTGAGGCTGCTGTAGTTTGAGTTCTGACCCTCTGAGGCTGCTGTAGTTTGAGTTCTGACCCTCTGAGGCTGCTGTAGTTTGAGTTCTGACCCTCTGAGGCTGCTGTAGTTTGAGTTCTGACCCTCTGAGGCTGCTGTAGTTTGAGTTCTGACCCTCTGAGGCTGCTGTAGTTTGAGTTCTGACCCTCTGAGGCTGCTGTAGTTTGAGTTCTGACCCTCTGAAGCTGCTGTAGTTTGAGTTCTGACCTTCTTAGGCTGCGGTAATTTGAGTTCTGACCCTCTTAGGCTGCGGTAATTTGGGGTCAACCTAATCTACCATTACTCCTATCAGTGAAAATAAAAGTACTCCTTACATTCTGTTTTTTCTAGACTTCTTTCTTACATGGTGCTGAAGTGTAGTAATGTTATGAAACCAGATCTAGACCGAGTGAAGGCTCATTAGAAAAGATCCTCAGTTTAGACTAAACTCAAACTCAAAAGCAAAACCAGGTTTGAATACTTCTGCATAACTTCTCGACAAGAACTAATAAACTTTAGGGCACCCCATAGTTGAGAAGAGTTGTGTGTGAGAGGTTAATGAGCTGAGGGTGAACAGAAGAAGTGTCTGTCCTGGGCTATTGTCTGCCAACCTGTTGCTCTCATTAGTGGGCCTTCATGAATAACCCTCTATGCCCTGGCACAGATAAACCGGGGTTAACAAGGCTCCCATGCATCAGAGTAGCCGGGGCCACATGAGAGTTTGTTCTCTGGTATTCACCGGACATCTTTGATCAGAAAGAATCTCGCACGGTTATGTCACAGTGTGAGCCGACCAAAACTCCTCTTTATGAAGCAGAAGGTGCCAGATGGGTTATACATTATTAAGGAATATAAAAAAATCCAAAGGAGTAGCCACGGAGGGTTAAAACTCAAACTACAGCAGGCTCAGAGGGTCAAAAACAGACTGCTGCAAAAATAAACATTAAACTTTCTTTTGTTCCATGTGGACTTGGCTGCACTGGGTTATTGATGCACTTTAACAAACTTATGGTAAGAAAAATTAATGCATAAATGAATCCAATTGGTACTTTAGAGTAAACAAATGAAAGACCCTACAAATGAAAGACCCTACACACAGACGTGACAGAACACTGCCCTCTGGTGGCGCTGTGGTATATAACACAATGAATAAACTGGGCGGTTTATTAATACATTTAAAGAGGATTTGAGTGTAATGTGTGTATTTAGACATCGTTCCTCTGTGTTGGGGTTTGAATCCCGTGGGAAGCAACTCCAGCCATAGTCTACCTGCCAGTCCCAAGCCCAGGTAAAAGGATTGTTTTTGAAAGAGTGATAACAGGGAGTTCTAGGCCAAGGCGCTGGTGGAAATATTACAGCATGAGCTTTACTGTACGCTCAGTAAATAAAACTGTTTTAATATAAACAGCAGGTAGTGAGGTTTTTTTTCATGTTTTCTTAAGAGAACGCACGAGAAGATCATACTCACATGTTTATACATCATGTCCTGAACAAATATTGAGCTGACCTTCAGATATTCTTCATGACTCCCACACATTCACTTCCCTGTAAAGAGCTCCAAAGGAAACAATCTGATAATCATATGAGAGACAGAACAAGAACTGAAACTTAAAACAACGCTAAAGCTACTGAAGCGACAAGAAGAAAGAATACAGACAGAAGTGTCACTTTTTATCATGAAATACAAAATGTGACCTTTTTGAAAAGTCTTAGTTCAACAGATTATTCTTGGTCAAAGGTGAACATGCTATAGACGACTGGGAGGATTATTTATGTAGACCATTACATTGTACATTCAACATGGGCTGTTTTCAGACGTGTAAACGTGCAAAAGGGATTGTAAACTAGGTATGGAACATGTTTGGGGCATCAGGACGACAGAGGCCTGCTGCACGAAGAAACTCAGAGCTGAGGAGTCGATAAAACGAACAAATACAATCCGGGTTCATAAAAAGGACTTGAAGCAGACTTTTCTGAACATGGCTCATTGTTAATATTGAATCTAAATCAGAGTAAATGCTGTTGTAGCAGCGAGAGGCTGGAGGAACAGCTGCTGCAGGAAACATTCAACTGTTTCTGTTTATTCCCACCTTTCTCGGAGCTGCAGCAGGTTCCTGTCGTTTAGAGACTCAATATTTGAGGAACAGGTCCTGACTCTGTTTAATGAGGTGGAGACGATAAATATAAGGTTTAAATTCATGAAGCCATACGTGCCACACTGACAGCTGCTGAGAACAAACACTTTGTTGTCGGGAAAAATTACATTTATCATGTTTTCTGTTTGAATATGACCTTTATAACAAAAACAAGGTATTTATTTGGAAAATATTTCTGTTTATTGTTTTTATTTTCACTTCTCATTTTTTCTCGAGTGAGGATTATCTCTCGTCCAATCAGGTGACGGCAGGGTTTAACTACGCTCCTCACAAAGCAGGACCCGTTTGGGACCCCAGGACCGAGGCGTCCCCCAATTATAGTTTAGTTTGGTTTTGTGATCGCTAAACCAGAATAAAACCTGTTCTGGGGCTCTGAGTAACTGCTGCTCAAAACCAGAGGCAAACCAAAACCTCTTCATGAAACAGGACTCAGTTTAAAAGCAAAGTGATAAAATCAGAAAAACAGACCATTCATTTTAAAAACATAATCAAAAACAAGTCAAAGCACCAACACAAAGAAAAAACCCAACTGCCCTGTTTGAGAGGGAGCTCGTACATAAATATGAGAAAAATAAAATCACTGTCAGAGGTCACTGTGGTTCTCGTTGTTCGTCCAAAGTCCTATGTGATAAAAGAGAGGGCTCAAATACCTCGAGGCTTCTCTCTGACATTGTTCCTTCTACATTAAATCAAAAAAAGTCTAAAGACCCGACACAGCAGTAAAAAAGCTCCAGTGTTGCGACAACGTAAAAAAACTTTGACAGACTTTAGACACTAGAGTTTGCATTTGTAACACGGCGGTTTCTGTTCTGTCAGCCCATAAACGTGAGTGCTGCCATGACGGTAAACCCCAGCAGGATGAAGAGCACCTTCAGGAGCTGTTTCCCGGGAGAGTTCAGCTCATGTGGGAGGATCTCCATGAAGGTGATGTAGACAAACGTCCCAGCGGCCAGCCCCTCCAGCACGGACTGGATCAGCGCTCCGGCGGCCAGCTGCGCCTCCATCACCGCGATGCCAATGGCAATGCCCAGGGGCGACATGAGCGCGAAGACTACGAGGTAGGCGGCGACCCAGACCGGGCGCACTTCGCTCTGGACCAGCTTCACCGACAGGCTGAAGACGATGATGCTCTTGTGAACCAGGATAGCGATGCAGATTTCAAGAACCTACAAAAAACATGAAGGATTTTAAAGTGATGTTCCAGGATTTTTAACAGAGTAGTATGAAGAACTTGTAGCTAGTGCAGAGAACTTGTTGGACCCTACGTTAAAGTTAAAGCTAATTATGCTCCCTTTATATCAAGGTGTTAGCTGTGGGCTCACCTGGGAGCGACCTACTGGACAGGGGATCAGAAGGCCACCAACAAAAGAGACAAGGAGATGACTTTAATCTTCATAAGGGAGTCGTTATTGATTTTATTTATACGCTGCCTATATAGAAAGATATACGAATGATCCAAAAGACTGCCTGCTGTGTGTAATATGTAGCTGCTCCAACAAAGCTATGAAGCAGCAACACTTCTTCTCCACATAGAAACAAAGCACATTAAAAAAAAGCTTTTGGAATGAGTTTTAGAAGAAAAAAAAACTGCAAGGTGACGGACAGAAGCAGAATATTATCAAAAACCCTGCTTCCATTTCCAACATTTACCTTTTATTTGTCCAGACCTTGTCCTGGACATGAAGAACACACAGAAAACCAGGCCCTGATTATGGTTTAATTACGTTTACATTATGTGTGAATTCATTTATAATCTGTGTGTGATGTGAACACGAGTCCTGTACTCTGATACCGATCCGAGTTTTTCTGTCCAGAGTGTAGCACAAAAAAAAGAAAAGGGGAAACTAACATCGATTTTATTTTGAGGTTGAGGTTATCGAGGTCAGTGCAAATAGTTCCTCGTGCAGCTCTGTGATGTGTGGTCAAACCTGTAATAAATGCACCCACAACCATTTCCTCACAGCTTTATGAAGCAGTCTGTTGGGGGGGTGCTCGTTTGTGCCTGTGATACAGCACCTGTGAGCAGCAGCAGAGGTGCTCCATTTTGGGTTAGTATTGACTGTATGTACTGGGTTGGGTCCGGACGTATTTTGCGATATCAAAAGAAGACGGATTGAAATGTGCAAGGCATGCAATGGCGAAGTTATACAGGAGATCCGGCTTCAGGTCGAGTTGCGTTAGCGAGCGGCAGTCACCAACACAAGAAGCAAGCACTGTTAAAGAGAGCCCCAACAAATCGATCAAGAAGAGAAGGGAAATAATTCTACTACAATGTAAATGCACAGTTTATTTAACATCGGCCAAAATCGGATATCGGTCACAACCTCAAGATAAATATATTGGTATCGGCTGAAAATGTTTATATCAGTCCAATCCTGGTTTGGAGTTTGTGTCTTCTGAATTAGTTTGGTAAAAGTTTCTGATAGTAATTACTGTAAGCTGTGAGTCAATGATCACTCATCGTTCAAAGTACACTGTATTGAGAGATGTATTTATATGTTCTTGATGTTTCCAGCTGACAGGGCTAAACACTTTTGCTCACATTAAATAAGTCATGTGGTCTCTGAGTGAGGTTGCCTTGTGACATAAGACACCTTTGACTCCAATGATTCTGAAATCATTTTTGTTAAAATGCTCTGAAGCTATGGTCTAAATGGTCTTATTCTTAAATGGGTTTATAACAAAAGAAGCATCTATGACTCCTTACATTTGGCAAATGTTAGTAGGTTCATACACCAACCAGAGGGTCTTACCTTTGACTCCGTGTTCTGGAGGCCGATCGCGAGACCCTCAAATACTGAGTGCAGTGAGAGAGAAAGGAAGAGCATGAAGGAACGGAAAGGGGAGTGTGCTTGTAAGTCGACATGGACGTGATGAGCGCTGCCCTCCAAGTCGGGGCTTCTGTCCGTCACAGGGCCGTGTCCGTGTCCGTGTAAAAGGGGTTCCCTCTCCCCGTGAGCCCCTCTTCTCTCCCTGCAGTTCAGCACCAGCCTCTCCACGATGAGCACGGTGAAGAAACCTGCCGCCATGATGAACTCGGGCAGCGGGAAACTGGTCTGCTCAAGAACAAAGACGTATGACAGAGACGTCACAGATGATATTTCTTACTGTAACAGATGTGGAGATTTACCTCGGTTTTGCGGGAAGCCAGTTCCGCGCTGATGTCCGACAGATAATCTGGGATGATGTCGAGGAGACATGCCGCCAGGAAGACTCCGCCGGCAAAACAGCTGATCAGGCTCAACACTGTGCGATGGGTCTCTGCAAATTCAAAAATGACACGTCCTTTATGTTCCCAGCATCTCTCTCTGATAAGTCATACTAATGTAGCTCCTTCCATATTTAAACAGTTTATGTTTGGGATGCACTGATATGGAAATTCCAGGTTGATATCAATTTTTAAATTAACATAATAATATCAGGATTGATATCAACCATTAAGTATTTTCTGGTATTATCTTTCTTTTGGGAAACAAAAAAAAATAAAATTCAGCTTTAAAGCAATTTATTTATTCATTATGCCATCATCTCTAATGATAGAGTGACTATAGTAAAAGACCAACTGTAGTAAATGAGAAGCCTACAAAATAAAGTGAGAGTCTCATCTTCAGACTAGCTCATTGCCCGTTCAAATGATTTGCAAAAGTTTCACTTGGATGGCAGGATCAGCAGGAGGCGGAGTCTGAGCCCTTCAAAGCAACATGTCACGTGCACAAGCTGTTGCCATAGCGACCGATAAATGAGCCAGAGCAAAAGCAGAAAGGACTGAGAATGACAAATATACCCAGCGCATATTTACAGTACTTCATATGACAACAGAATAATAATGGTTTTGATGCTTGTGCTCATTGTTGGGGCTTCCAACGTTGCACAGAGGTCAGGGGTCAGCCCCACACACAATTAACTGCAATGCACTGTGTATCTGACATCTTTCTCTCAGAACCAACATTAACTTCTTCAGCAGTTTGAGCAACAGTAGCTGCTCTGTTGGATCGGACCACACGAGCATCACTGAGCCCTGACCCCTGACCCTGTCACCGGTTAAACACTGTTCCTTCCTTGGACCCCTGCAGCACAGAAAACACCCCACAAGAGTCAAGTTTTGGCCATGCTCCCTCTGACCCCGTCCTTGTCAAACTCACTTAAGTTCTTACGCTGCCCATTTTTCCTGCTTCTAACACATCAACTCTGAGGACAAAGTGTTCACCTGCTCATCCCAGTCACTAAGAGGTGCCATGATGAAGGAATACTCATTAGTAACTTCACCATCAGTGCTCATAATGTTATGCCTGATTAGTGTGTGTCTTAATCAAGCGTCTCCCATGGAACCTCCTTAAAGGTTACAGCGATATACCACCGTCCACCAGAGGGCAGGCTCCAAACCCGGTAATGAAAGGAGAAACCCAATGGCAACTTTACAAGAGTAAAAATCATGTTTACAGCCTGGTACAAAAGATGGTTCCGGTCTCAGAGGTAAGTTTTTACTACGTGACAACTCTGGGGGGGTGCATTTTTGATTAATATGTCCGTTTATGCTATCTGAAAACTATTGTTTTACTCTGGAGTAAAAGCCAAAAAGCCCGGCTGTAACCGCCACGTTATTGCCCTGTCGTTATGACTATATCGGTGAATAGGGGACCACGGAGCACATCCATGTTTATTTACAATCTATGGTCTTAATAAATGAAGATAAACTTTATTAATCCACAAAGGGAAATGACTGGGAGTCAGTTGCTCAATAGTAGGGCTGCACAGTTTTAGGAAAACACGTGATAATAACTATGTTGGATATGACCCGCACTATTTAAATGTTTAGTTGCTTTAATATGTCGTAAACTTAGAAGATATTCTGACTTCTTGTTCAGACATTTGACGACACTTCTGGTGGTGAGTCCTGTTTGGTGGATTAAAATCATGTGCTGAGGAAACGCTATGTGTTCATCTTTATCATGTGACTCCTCCACAGCAGCTCTGAGTAGGCTCTTAAAGCGAGTAGGACTATGTGTTTGAGCATAAGACTAACGGACTGACTGTTGTAATGAGGAGCAGTTGATGTTGTCAGTGGTGAGAAGAGGGGCAGACGTCTGTCATTAATCAACTCATAATCAACAGAAGCCTTCTTGTCAACATTTCTATTGAACTCTGTGTGTATTACCTCACATTTAGTTAATGAATCATCGCGTTTCACTTGATTTCCCAGCTTAAGAAAGACATGGAGCAATGTGTGGATGGATCATTTGTTTGGAATACACACTGATAATTATTTAACGTCACACATAAATATTCACCCCCAAAACTCACATGTTGCGTTTGCTTTAAAGAACAGCAACAGGACTTTTATATATTATATATTTCCTGGACCAGAATGTCATGGGTACATTAATACACATGACACCAAGCTTTGCGAAATTAGCTGCAGCAAATGTTTAGCACTGTGGGTCGTATTTAATGTAGAACAGTTTTCTATTTGAATTTGAACAGGCTTTGTTGGATTTGAAAAGGTTCTATCTGGATTTGAACAGGTTTTTTATGGATTATTAAATTGACAATACTTAGAAATAATACTGTGCAATAAATAATTTAAAGTACACTATAAAAAAAAAAGAATTATACTGTATAAAAAGTGCTTCAAATGAATTAAATCTCACTTTGAAAATCAATTTGGTCACGAATTATTTAGTCTTTTAAAAAATAAAGATTGGGAAACACTGTTTGAGCATATTAAAATCAGGCAAGATAATATTCAGCCTAAAGTTTGGGATGTCACGTGAGATTGACACTGACACACTGAGACTTTAGCTCAAACTTACCTGTGCCGTTTGTGTCTCTGAACCATTTGACACGAGCCGGAATAAACCCAAAGAAAAGCGTCAGCAGCAGTAACCCGAACAGAGCTCCTATCTTCACCTGCAGCAGGTAGTCCATGTTGACCGTCTGGCCGCGCTGTTGTCATCTGCTGAGGTCTACAACACAGCGGCGGACGCGGAGACATGAGTTTGTGCCATAGGTTTGCACTGTAACTGTACCGCATGCGCATCACATCTCTACGGCGGCTGAGAGGGGACAAAAAGACTACCACAAAAACATCCGGAAATGCGTTTCACATTTTCGTCTCATCATGTGATGAAGTTGCAACGGTCTTGCCAAGGCCAGTCTAGGGAAAGACTAGCTTAAAGCTGCACTCACTGGTTTTCTGTTTTAGCCTTGTCTCAGACTCCACTCTCCCCAAAAGCAACCTCAGGAATCTCTCCTGATTCTCTTTTATTTAAAAAAGTTATTAAAGTAACTGAAGTTTAGCGCTTAGCACTAGCTTAGCATGCAAAATTGGCGTCAGGTTATATCCGCCTCGTTAAACATTTTGATTGAATTAACAGTAATTATTCGCATTTTACGTTGGCTCTCTTTTCTGTTGATATTTTTCTTTTTTGAGGTGTTTCTTTGTTAAAAGACTTTCAGAGCTGAAAATGTATTACACTTCCTGGAACGTCAGATAACAAGCCGGTGTAGACCAATAGGAGCGTTCCTGTTTTGTGGATTGCGCGCATTTGATTGGCCTTTTTTCCATCCCCGAGTAACTTTTTCAATCTCCTATAATAAACAGTAGGCTGTTTTTTCACTATTGATTGCTTTTACAATAATCTATTTGGGGTCTGAGCCATTTTCCCCAACCAGAAAAAAATTAATAAACAGGTACAGGGTCTTTAAGGTGGTTTTGGGAGGCGGTCAGCTGTACTTAGCAGTGTTATAAACAAGTGTTACGCCAAGAACTGCGTGCCTGCCGAGAATTCCATCCCCTCCCTTTAAGTAATGTTCCTAGATATGATTTACACATTTTAGGAAAATTTGAGAATAATAAACCCTATGTATTCACCAATAAAATAATTTTAGAGTGATTCAAAATGTGATACATAACCTATTTTGATTATTATTTTAAATAAAGGATATAGATTTACTCACTTTTCACGAGGGGATGCAATTCTCGGCACAACACCAGCCGTGGCAGCAAATTTGGAGCATTTAGAGCAATAGAAGAAAGCTTTATAACAATGTTCCGTCAATAAATTGTGTCTTTAAAACCTGCTTATTGCATCAGGAAGACATGAAGTTTTTGGTTGGGCCACTGTGGACTGGCTCAGTGAGCTCTTGCTTCTTTACATGATCTTGAGTATCTTGGTTATGATCGGTCTTTGTTCATGTAGCCTAAAAAAAAAAACTTTTAAATTTTTAACTTTGCTGTTTTGTGTGCCTTTGTCACCGCTGAACTTAAAATAAAAAAAATAATAATGCCGCTTTGTCAAAAGTGTTTATTTGAATACTTTTGTTGCCCTGTAGTTCAAAATGTGGTAAATAAGCCCATGTCTGTAGGCTATACTAATTTGTAATTAAACAGCATCAAGTTTGCTGTGGTTTTTGTCCCATAAAACGAAGCAGAGTAAGTTCCGAGTTGATAAAACCAAACTGGATAACTTTTGATTCGTCTGTTGCACTACACTGGTTATCAACTTTCTCTATCAACTCAGGTTTAGACTCTAAACCAACGATCACTGGGTGAAAAGGGGTGGGGCTTTTTCTGCAGGTCACAGTTAAAAAGTTTTATGACAGTAATTTTAATTGGCTCACTCTGATGATGGAGCAACAGCCTCAACATTAGTTGTGATGTTTCACAGTAAGTGTAAATTGTTTTGACATTAAAACATATAAAACTGTTTAATCTCTTTTCTTTAAATATGAAAATGAATCAAAAAACAATTTACACATTTTGTAATAAAACATAGGTGTGACCCAAATTCATTCATTCATTGTGGCAGCAAGTAAAATTTTACAACAGAAAAAGCTTTTAAAGTGTAACTGATGTCCTCTACTTTGTAGTTTTATAGAGTTGCCTATTTTCTCTGAACCAAAAGAACAAAAGGTTTGACGTTGAAGCAGCGTCAGAGCCATGTGACTTTGTTCACATGTGACTCTAAACCAAAACTAAACCTGCTCAAGAGCAGGGTAGTTACCATGGCGATGAAACCTGCTCAAAACCAAACCACTTTCTGGAGACGGAGTTTGCTTAAACCAAACCTGAACTTACCTGGATCTGAACCTAAACCGGCTTCTAGTAACAGTCTTCTGGATACCATTGTTTTTCATGGATACATTGTTTTTCATACACGTGTACTTTGTTTTTCACATATACACTGTTTTTCACGTGTACACTGTTTTTCACGTATACACTGTTTTTCACGTATACACTGTTTTTCACGTATACACTGTTTTTCACGTATACACTGTTTTTCACATGTACACTGTTTGTCATGTATAGATGAATAACCGGGTTTCTCTGTGTACATGTAAACACTGTAAACTGAAAATTGGCATAACCAGGATAATGCTCAAGGAAGGCTGCTGTGAGTGCTGTGGTGTTCTGGAAATAGTTCAAGTTCTTTTTTTTTTTTTTTTTTTTTTTTTTTGCTGATTGAACAGGTTTTGGATACAATACCTTTTCTTAAAGAGAGGCTAAAGTATTTATAGTTTTTATAAGATATACAGGGTTGTATAAAGGTTTAAGCCCTGCCTAAAACTAGTTTATTGTGTGATTAACCGCCTGAACAGAGGGGGGCAGCAATGCACTGAACGTGCCCAGTCTGCCATAAATCAAGAAGAAGAAGGGAAATATTCGACTCATAAAGTGGACAGGCTTTTGATCAAAGAAGGGTCAGTGACTCTTGACATGCCTGGTAATCGGTTGAAGGGCATCCAGGCCGAGCACGTGCCGCCGTGGAAGAGAAGGTTGGAGGCTAAAATCAAGGAAGCACGGAAAGAAGTGAGCCAACTGTCCGAACTCCAGAGAGGTGCAATGAAAAAACAAGTACCCAAGAGGTACCGCCAGATGCCCATACCTGAAGCTTTGGAAACGGCCAAACAAAGGCTCCAAGCCTTGGCCAGCCGCCTGAAGAGATACACGAGAGAAAACGAAGCCAGGCGAATAAACCGGACGTTCTCCACACAACCAGCCAAAGAGTACTCTCAATGGCAGGATAACACCACCAGAGCAGACCCCCCAAGGCTCGAGACCGAACAATACTGGACAGGTACCTGGGAGATGGAGGCATCACACAACTACAGTGCACAATGGCTCGTGGATCTGAGAACAGACCACAGTGACCTCCCTGAACAGGACCCAGACATCCAAGAAAGAGTCTCAGGTATGAGACATAATGCACCCCACTGCTCCATGAGCTCCTGGCAGCACAAAAGAACCAGCTGCCAAAGGATGGGACCCACTCTGAAAGGCCAAAAGCCGGACTCTCCAGTGGGTTTCAAAACCTCCAGGAGTTTCTTCAAGTCATTGAAATAATTGTAACTACAGCATTATTGATTTTACAATAATTACAAATATATTATAATTAATTGCAGATGTGGATGTAAATGTGAGTTTTAATGTATTTTATCAAGTCAGCATTAATTATAATTAAAATACAAAACAAAATGTGAATGTTTCTCATTATTTGAACATTTAGTAACCCATTAAACAAGGCAACCTTTGGGCTGATATTTCTCTGTTTTCAGTAAACTCCTGGAGCTGTGGCCCAGTGCTGCCCTGGACCATGGCTCTGCTGTGTCACCAGGACCACAAACACTAACATGGCCATGTATGTATATGTTTTCATATACATAAACATTTTTGTAGGCGATATGTTTTCCTCATTTTGATGAAAACAATGCTCAACATTAGGGACCAGTGAAAAAATAAAGTATCAATATATTTTAGAAAATATCACATTTCATTAGAATCAAACCTTGAATTTGTCCACAAATACAAGTTGATAAAATGACAATGGCCCAATTATTTTAATTTTCTTGGTGGCTTTTCAGAGACAAAAAAATAATAATCCAAATCTTGAAATGTTTTCTGTGTCCGCCAAGAACAGAAATAACACTCACACACATTTATCAGCAGATGGCGCCAAAACACCACATTTGCCAGCTGTTCTTGTGCAGAGCTAATGACGTCAATTCCCTGCGCCGGATATGCAGTCCTTTTTCTCCAAACCCCCAAATGCTGATGTGTTACAAGAAACTACAGCGAAGTGTTTATTTTTCTGAGCGAATTCGTTCCCGGCATTGACACTTTTTATATTAATTTTTTTGTCTAAAAGAGAAGAGGCCGCTGCTCAGAGGTTTATGTTAAAAAGACTCCGGGGAAGAGCGGGAATGGCGGTGAGAGTAGCACACTGCACCGGTGACTGACACTTCCACACTTTAATATGCTCTAAGGACTCTGTCAGCTCAGAGCGGCTCCTGGCACCGAGAAGATTAATCAAAATGATTGTAATTACTCAAACGGAGATGTCATAGGTACCTGCTAATACCAAGTGTTAAACTGGTTTAGTGTTCGCTCATATACATTTAATTACATTTTCCTTTAAAAAAAACGTAGAGAGTTATAGTAGCAAACCTGTTTAGACCTGGATAAGACCTGGTTTAGACCCAGTTTAGACCAAGCTACCATCTTCACTGATCAATTAACTGTTAACCTTTTTCTGTTTCAGCCCAAAGGTAAAGTAGGCACAAAAGGAAAGAAGCAGATTCTTGATGAGAATGAAGCTACTTTGAAATTCTACACACGGGTCATCCTCGGAGCCAATGTAGGAGCCGTAACACACTGTAAACATTAGAAAACTACATTCACTAAACTCTCTTCCTGTTTTTTTCCTGCAGGCAATCTATGTTGCTGTAAATTTTTTGGTTTTCAACAGTTATTTCTCATTTTGTACCTGGGTGAGTTCTGTCTGTCTCTGTTCTGGCTTTTTAAACCAACAAATGTCTTCGAAGTCTCAGTCTTTTTTTTCCTTTTCTCTGGTGTGGCAGATGCTGGTGTTTGCATTAGCCGTGTACTTCGGCAGTTACCGCTCCATGTCGGCGATGGCTAAGCCGGCGTTTGCAGAGGATGGTAGTCTTTTAGACGGAGGCATAGACCTAAACATGGAGCAGGGGATGGCTGAGTAAGTATTATCAAACCTAGTCAGCTACATCACAGAAGACTGCAGTTCTATAAAACAAGCTAAACCTAATAAACCTGGCTTATTTGGAGAAGTCTGGCTCGTTTTGTTGTCATTTCTGTTAAAACAGGCTCATTCTGAGCCAGACAGAAACTTAGACCAAACATTTAAAGAATCAGAGCACTTCTATCTGTCTCTAACAATTAATCCGATTAATTTATTTTAGGTCCCAAATATTGCTTTTTTATTGTTATTTTATAGTTTTATTTTTTTGCATTCTCATTTTTCCCACAGTATTTTTTTCCTGGAGATATTTAATTGAAAGAAATTACAGTACATCTGTGTTGAGTTATTCTTGTGCAGCTCGTGGCACTTTCAGACTTTGGTTAAACACAATTGTTCAC
Organism: Neodontobutis hainanensis; assembly: GCA_024349245.1. Classification (NCBI taxonomy): domain Eukaryota; kingdom Metazoa; phylum Chordata; class Actinopteri; order Gobiiformes; family Odontobutidae; genus Neodontobutis; species Neodontobutis hainanensis. The sequence goes on along the minus strand of JALDNG010000002.1, from coordinate 17,057,970 downwards.
TCGTCTAAAGCTTCATCACTGAGGTGAAAACGATTAAATCCACTCCACAGGCGGCTCATTCAGTCTGTCCGGTGTTAGCCTGGCTCTGAGACAGTCTTTATGGAACAGGTTAAGTCCCAACTTCTGTTTACATTAATGCAGCTAGAATTCAAGCTGTAAGCCATGCTTTTCTGAGACAGTTTTCTGGAACATCCCTCTGGTCAGTTAAACAAACAGTGGATGACATTTCCTCACATCAGTTTTGTCTCAGTGACACTGCCTGTGTAAACGTGTATTTATGATAATCTGTTTATTTCAGACACCTGAAGGATGTGATCCTGCTCACAGCTATAGTGCAAGTGCTCAGCACAATCTCCTCATATTTCTGGTATTTTTGGTTTCTGGTAAGAGCTTTTCTGTTTTTATTGCAACTTTTCTGGTTTCTATATTTACGGTTGGGCTCATATCCTGGCAAAATTGGTGATTATTTT